>PVIU01020879.1:0-13291 GCA_004026605.1 Ondatra zibethicus | reverse complement strand
CACACCCACCGTAAGGAGGACAAGATACATCATTAGGACACACCCACCCTAAGGAGGACAAAATACACCATTAGGACACACCCACGCCTATATGTGTTTTCCTGTGCATCTTTCTGCAGTCACCTATGTTTCTTCAGTTGTCCTATACAGCACGTTCCTGAAGACTCTTCACTGGTTTATGTTACCATTCTTTTAATGTAACCTGTGTAGCCCTGACATATGGGCAATGTTACTTGGGTTCTTGGTAGATAGTATACTAAGTGACGTGGATGAGTTTTGCTTACTGGGCCTGCTCTAATTCCTGTATGAACCCACTAAATAATATAGGAAAATCAACTCTGATTCAATTCACCAATTAATTTCATTTGTTTGAGATTCAATAAGGAGGGTAAGTTTTAATTTTAAAAAGGAATACATATTATTTTTATTTATCTTTATTTTTTAATTATAGTAATGCAATTTATACTTGCTGAGCAAAGTCTGCCTTCCAAATATGTTTCTCAAAGTATTAGTATAGCACTGGCCATAATATGCATTCCAGATATGTTTTGCATCTGCAGAAACTGACTTATAGCTCATCACAAACAGCATTTTAAAACTTAATTTTCATCTAATAAAAGTTTCAAATTCATTATTTCTCCATAATGTAGTAACATTGTTTTCACTTTTTAAAAAGATAGCTAATGCATATCTCAAGCAATTGTATGTCCATCTTTTTAAAAATATGTCTGAGCAATTTAGTGCATGTATCTAGGTGGTTTTTGACTGAAGAGAATTCAAAGCAAAAATAGGAACACATTTAGTGTGGAGCTGTAAGAGTACAATGTATGCCAAATAAAGGTTCAGAACTGACATTTTAAAAAGCAACTAGAAAGGACTAGAAATTAAAAGCATATGAACCACAAATTTAGCTATAGAAACTAAGGGGCTAAAATAAATATAAAAAAAAGAAAGAAAGATAAAATAAGATGTAAATGAATAGGAAATAGTAAGAGCAGACTTCATATGACAATCCAGAAAGGTCTGGTTCCTTAAAGTGTATTGATAAAATAATAAAATAAATGAATAATAAAACAAAAGTGTTTCAGTGACATAACTAAGTGTAAAGATGGGTCTCACAAAGAGCAATTTCAGCAATGGCAAGAAAAATATCAGAAATCACAGCTATATTTAAATAGCAATTAAGGATGGCCCTTTTGCTCTTTCCCTCAATAATGGACTTTAGTATTAAAGAGTCCCAATACCTGGGCATGGGTTTCATCAGTTCATGATATAGGTTCATGTCAGTTAGTCATGGTTTTGTTTACTACCAGGAAGAAAGACTCATTCTGTAATTGATTTAAGAACGATTTGTTTTTATATTTACTGATTTTAATTGTGAAGATTGAAATAAGTAAGCTGATTAAGACCATGAAGTATAATGCCACGAAGCTACAAGTAATTCTGATATGTATGAACATGTGTACATTTAAGCTATAATTCTACAGCTTTGTAGCTAAAGGTAATGTCTCAGGCCAGCATCTGGGAGATGATGAGAAATTCAGACCTCTATACCAACTTGGTCCCTGGGTTGATCTTTATGCTTATTTAGGTTTGAGAAGTGCGGCCCTTGGTATTTTGTACACAAGTGTATATGTGTTTTGTACACACAAAGAAGTTAAGAAAACCAATCCTATTGTAATATAGACAATTTTGATCTAATGTACCCATTGTTGCTGAGGTTATTAGTGGTCATTGTTGAGGTCTGAGTCTTTATTTACAGGTTCTTCACCTTCTCTTATTCATAGAATTGGAAAAAAAATGTTGCAAACAGGTTGTAAAGGGGGAAAGACATTTTATTGAGCATCAGAGCAGTGGTATAGATCAGCCATGCTTCTGGGAGTGACAGTATGCAGCCCGAATGAGAGAGCACTCAAGGGTCCCTGGCTATCCCCTAATGTTTTGTTCTGTGAGCTCCAACAGAAGGAAGAACTGGTGAGGATGGGGTATGATTTGAATGATTTTCTATTTGACTGACAGGTTTGGGTTACATAGCTCATCCTTCGCTGTAAATATGCATGATGCACAGTGCATCAGATTTTAATCCTATCCTGCCCAATTGTGTATAGGTATAAAATTATAACTGGAGGATTTTCATATAAGTCCTAAATTGAGTCTAAGCTGGGGCAGCCCATTGTCCAAGATGTAGTGTGTCTCCTGATGTGTTTGAATAGAAATGAGCATCACACAGGTTCACCAAAAGGGAAAAACTGCTTTGTTTGAAGCAGGGTGGGGGTCCCAGGTAGCCAGGTATTTGTAGGAAAGAGGTGTGTGCCAAACCCAAACCCGGTGTACATCAGGCTATTAAGCTCTGACTCATTTATATATAAAATCGAGTTTAGCTTCATGCTGAAAGTATACTGATTTTGTTTATTGAAACAGATTCTTCTTTTCAAAAATTTTTATTTAAATGTAAATAATTTTGAAACTGAATAAGTGCCCAAGAGTAGAAATAAAGTATGTCTTAAAGCCCATGGATGTAATTACAATATTATGGAAATGACTTCACAGTGGGTAACCTTCACCATTGAATTTTTCTGAAGAGGGAGGAAAAGTCATATGGAATGAATATCTGTGTATAAAAAGTCTCATCATCTGCCCAGCATATGCTGAATATGTTCAGGAACTGCTTTTTATAACCTGAAGCTGCATTCATGAAGGTTATGGAAAACCGCAATTATTATTAAAGGCCATAACTTTGTTGACTTTTAGAATTGTTGATCAAAGTAGACTGAGAAGGAATGAATCCTTAAAGTTTATAGTTCCTTCATACCTGTTTCTTCTACATCCAGAAAAGGGGCGAGATGCAAAGGAGAATTTGCAGACGAGATTAATGAAATCAAGAAAGTCTCTGGCATCAATTGAAACAAGGAAGTGTGAGCAGATAGATGGTCTCGGCACAGCTGTAACTATACGAATGATGTGCTTCCTAGGCATCTAGGTGGGCGGCTCTCTTCAGAGGGCCACACCTGTTTACTCTCTGATATTAAGTGTAATTTTAGCTTTTGCTGTTCTGCTGGTTAAATCATTACTTAGTCTTTGAATATTGGTTGTGTGATCAGCTTTTAGGACCTCAGTTGTATTTAAAATGTATATATTTCTCTCTGCACGATAGTGTTCATTTAACAAGGTGATCTTTTGATACTTAATTTTATTCATATTTGTAGTCATTTGAATTATTTAAATTGAATTTTCCATGGAAAACCATAATCTAATACAGATAGTCCTTAGTTCCAAGTTTTTACTAACACTTTTTTATCATCTTTAAATTTTGACTGTATTACTCAATTTTTAAGACTTCCCATGCTAGGTCAGGAACTTTTATTGGAAATTCCAAGGAAAGTCAGTCATGACTATTTGCATTTTGACATGTGGGTGCTGTGTAGCAAAGTACTGTCAACTGAAAAGCCCAGGTGTATCCAGTCACTCTGCTAAGGGCTGGAGATGATGGCAGGAAAAAGCTGATTCTTTGGTCCTACTGCGGGGTGTGTTCTGTGCCTCTTCCTTCCTGTGAGCCCTGCTTGTTAGATTCATCACTAGTGTAGGTTATGGAATTCAAATCTTTGCCCCTGCACAAGCTGGCAGTCTTTCTATAGCTATCTTGTTTATTTTTGTTAAATAGTATAGTGCTTATATTGGACTAGTAGCTCCCCGAAATCCTTGCCAATGGCTTAATATTACCTGCCACCACAAAAAAAAAATGCAGATAAACTCACATCCATGGGTACTGGGGATCAGTACTTCAATATCTATTTCTATAATTTTTTTTGTTTTTGAGATTTATTATACATATATAATAGATATAATCACATCATTAACCCCTTCATTTTCATCTCTTTAAACCCTCCCGTGAACACTCCTACTCTCAAATTCATGGCCTCGTTTTCTTTAATTGTACTGACACATAAGGCAACACCTACAGACCTCCCGACAGCATGGAAGGGAGACAGTCACTGGAGGCCTTGTCCCTTTGCAAAGCAGTACCCAACTGTGGATGCTGAGAGTGGAGGGAGGAGCACACCAATCCTTATGCAATATGTATCCTGTATCTGTGTGTGCATTACTACTTGATAACACTTAGCTATTGGGAAAAAGCTTGGGGATTGCTTGCTTAAGAGAAGACCACTCTCCTTAAAAGAAAAATCCTGTATATTTTACCTCACAATGATCCATTATCGTTGGCATAGGTTGACATTGAAAACAAAAACCCAGTGGTTCTGGCTATCTTGAATGCAGATTTCTCTCCTGAATTTTCCAGAGTTGAAATATTAGCAAGCTATACTAAATTCAGGTTGCTAACACTGAGATGTACTTTCAGTATGAAGATATGTATGTTTGAAAGGAATATTTCCACTAATGTTCTTTTTGACTTATTGTTGAAATGCAGCAAAACATCTATACCTATGTATCTCTTTTGATGAAAGTGGCACCTCATGGTCTGCCTGTTTGGTTACTTGTGCACTGTTCCTGTGAGGCTCTTTCTCCAATGAAAACCAATAACTTCCTCATTTCGTATGTTTGCTCTGGAGAATAGGTTGTAAACAATATCCCCAGTACAACTGAGAAATTATATCCCTGCCATGATTCCAAAGACATCAATTCGTTAACAGAAACCTGACTTCAATTTAGGATAAAGTTTACCCATGATTAATGGGCTGGTTTAAGGATAATCTGGGAAATCAAGATTGAGCATGTCTCTTTTCTAACACTGCTGTATTTCTCTGCTCTTGTATGTTGTTATTTGTTTGAATCACTTACTAGGATTTATGTCCAGAATTACACGTCCTTGGTGTACCCCCTTAAAGGTGCAATCACTCATTGGTGTGCAATTCATCTTGATTTCATGGAATGATGGAACTCTATCCCATAGAGATGTTATGCTTTTGTAAGTGAGAATGATTTTATCCTGTTCTCCAGGAAAATTTTCGTTTGCTGTTCTCATTAGGTGAAGGAACCAAAGAGAGTCAAGTTAATTACATCTCTACTGAACCTCACACTTTAAATAGAATGTTGGTGCACTCAGGCAAAACTGTATCAGCAAGGCAGGCATGGAAGGTCACACGACGAGTGGGTTGTCTTCATGGGATGCTCTTGGTACATTCTGAAGAAAGTCAATGATGGTGTGTAGTGCAAACCTTCCATTTTTGTCAAAGCAGGACTTGAAAAGAAAATGGGACCTTCTCATCTATATGGATGCTCAAGTAAGCCTTCCTGGCCAGGCTGAACTACCTAATAAAGTTCGGGCAACCAGTACTATAGAGTGGAGTTCCTTCAGACACCAAGCAAACAAATAAACACAATAAAAATTTTCAAAAGCACAAAATAAAAAATCCCCCAAAAAAACACAAGGTCGAAAGGAATTTGGAGAAAAGGAAAACAGTGGCTTCTCAAGTCGTTTCTCGTCTGAAGATGAAAGACAGTGCAAGCATCCACTCCCCTGCCCCTTGAGGATTCCATAGCTTCCTCTTGACCCAGTTCCGTGCTCACCTGTCACAGCTAACTACAGAAATCCTAAAGGCACTGCTGCTTGTGTTGATTCCGCATCCTAGTTATAACAGTGTCTCTGATATGTTTAATTGATTTATTTCTAAGATTAGCACTTCATAAAAAATAAACAACGTCTTTAGTAGATGCCCCACTAAATACGATTAGTAGAGAGAAATAAAACTTTATTTTAGCTTTTTTAGATCATCAAGCCAATCAATCAATTTTTGGCCAATGAAAAACAAGGAATTTAAAAACAGCCTAGATGAGGCCAGGCATGGTAGCACACATCATTAGTCCCAACAGTTGGGAGACAGAGGCGTTTGGATCGCGGAGATTAGTTTGAGGCCGGCCTGATCTCCAATGGGTTCCAGCGCAGTCGGGGCAACACAGAGAAACCTTGTCTTGGAAAACAGACAGACATAAAAACAGCCTGAGTTAATTATAATGCTCTTGCTTTTCTCCCAAGAAGACTTACTGGTCTGAAGAGGTAACCCTATTTGTATTTAGATACTTAGAGCCAACGCTCGATTCATGCGTGTTGTAAGCACACCCTGTCTTTGAAATGGGGCCTTCTCATCTGTATGGATTTTATTCCTGGGAAACAGTAGTTGGCAATGTGCATGTTCCTGCTTGGTGGCACTGCGTGCGCTGTGATTCTTTCATGGGCCTTACATGGTATTTACATGCATCTGTGCCTAGTCTTTGGGGCTTCTCCCTTTCCTTCCCCCTTGAGGGTTTGAAATAGCTCTTTGGCAGCTTCAGTTCACACCCATAAAATTGGCTTCGAGTTTCCACCTTGTTTGAAATTCGTGGACTTTAACCTCCCTAACCCAAAACAGATGGGAAATAGCTCACCCAAACAATTTTGAAATATGCGAATCCACATCTTAAAAAATAGTTAATAAAACCCAATCTAAAATCTTATTTTCCTTTCCCCAGGGTATGTCACAAGAATTCCATGGTTATTCTAAGTTCACTTTTATTTAGATCTGAAATTTGGGATTCTTTCTCCCTCTTCTTTCTTCCTCCTCTCTCCTTCCTTTTCTTAATTTCTGTCCCCTAAACCTGCTTTAATTTCTTTGGAGTACTCTAGAATCTATGCACCCATCTCTCACATCTTTGAGGATGGCCACTGACATGCCCGTACCTTTTCTGAACTCTCTGTAAAGTCACCCTTTGCCTGCATTTAGTTCTGTGTAATGGCCTTCATATTCCCAATCGTCAGAGGTCAGCTTCCTCTAATACAATAAGCACACCTGAACATAGTGCTGGAATTCAATCTTTGCTGATTTAAAAAAAAAAAAAAAACGCAACTGAAAAGAAAAGTTTACTCTGCCGGCTTTCTCATTTCCACATGTAGTACAGGGATCCCCAAATGAACAGAGTCCGGAAATTATATTTCTTTTCTGTCAATCAGTAGAGAAAAATCTTGTTTACAAAATGAAACTGGAGCCATCATGCCGAAATTTTGTTTTTATAACAAATAACAAAGTTGATGGTTTGTGCTTAATTTTTACTTAACTTTTCTTATACAATATATTTTGATCACATTCTCCCCCATCCTCCAAATTCTAGCCATCCAACATTCTACACACCTAACTTCATCTGTCTCTTCCTCTCCCTCCCTCACAAAAATGGCAAAAAATAAAAAATCAAAACAAACCAAAAACCCACAAAACAAAACAAAAATACACTCTAGGAGCAAACATTTACTGGCATTCAACACTAAAGAGCTAAGCAAATGTTTCACCTACAGTCATGTGGTTTCATTTCATGGAGTACCTAAGTTCAATGACTATAATCAAAGGCGTGTGACTCTGAAAATAATAGTAATACGATTTCCTACTAAAATACACTCTTCTTACCATAGAGAGCTGAAATCTTTCAAATGTGGACTCGATTCAGAAGTCATAAAAGACATTGCATAACTACTGCCTACAGAATATTGCTTTCTTCTTTCTCTGCGCTTCTTTATAGTCTACTCAATGCGCTTCTCAGTATCTTCCCGCGTTTCATCCTTCCCCATTTGTGTCAACTTCTCCCACATCATCTCTTGCCTAAACTCTAGATAAAACCCTAAGTGCTCCTTCAGCTTCCACTCTTGCACCTCTCCACTGCTTATGCTTCAGAACAAAATGCTCCCCGTACAGGGCTCACAGCACCCGTTTTAGTCCTGCGCGCCATCCCAGTTCTCCTTTGTGCTCAGCTCTGAGCTGTTCATGAAGCCACTGACAGAAGCGTCAACACAGCCACAGACCGTAAAGGGGAACATATATAATGAAGTTTTATTATCTATACTCATGCAAAGTCCATTGGCTCAAACATCAATCCTTGTTTAATTTTAGTAACATTTATTTACTTTGTGTGAGATGGTGGTGCTATAGTAGTGAAGAAGTCAGCAGACAACTTGTGCAAGCCAATTCTCTCCTTCCACCTCATGGGTTCTGGATATTTAACATAGGACTTTAGCTTCGGCAGCAAGATCCTTTACCCTCCGAGCCATCTCTCAGCCCCACCTCTTGTTGAAAAAGTGGGTCTTGGACCACGTCAGTGTCACACCTGTGCTTGTGCTCTGCCTCTGAGTTTCCCACGAATAAAGCCTCCTCTCCATGCACCCGTTGCTCAGTCAGAGCTGGTCCCGGCTTCGGGAATCAGTCAACTAGAGGGTTGTAGCAAGGTCCTCTATATATGCAGACTGGGATGGACAGGTGACAATCTGATCTTTCAAAATCACTTTCCAACTGTCTCTTGATTTTCAAAATAAAATTCAAATTTCTGCACATATCCTTGGTGCCAACTCATTTTGGGTTAGACCCTTTGTGGGTCTCTTCCAACGGGCTGGCCCAGAAGAGCTACCACCAGGTCGCGTGCAGAGCTCATCCCTCAATCTGGGCTCTTTGTTGGTGCTAATTAGTCAAGACTGCATGAGATCTCATTTAACAAACCACCTGATAATGGATCCTCTTGTTGAACTTGGCTCTGTGGGCCTCTACAGTTTTCAACCATTTCAGAGCATACGGAGTTAATTCAATCACGCCGGGATTTTTCAGGTTGAATTGTTGACTTGAGAAAGGGTAAAAGAGATTCTAAAAGGGCAGGGAAGTCATTTCTTATTCTGGCAGTCCTCAAATATCCTGAGAACTTCAAAGTTTTTAACTGTGGCCTTTTTTGAGGCAAAAAGTTGATGACCTGGGAGTGACTTGCTCCATCCAGGTGGCCCTTGGAGGTAATAAAGCAGGACCTCACCCATTCCTGGAACGGATAATTTGTGGTAAAACTTGAAGAAGTCATGACAATATGTTGACAGCATTCCTTTGTGAAAGGTCAGTACAAAATAAAAGCAGTTTGGATTCTTCTATGGTTCTGTGGTCCATGTGCTTTGCCATGGGGGAGCGTGGGATAGAGTGTAAGAAAATATCTGCTGGATTGTAGTGGTGTGCATTCTCCACATTGCTAAGGAGAAAGGGGGTGTCCTTTCTCCCCGACTAAGAAGGAAAAATACTTTTCACAGCTGCATCTGGAAGTTAAACCTTTCTGCAGAGCAGGGACATTGCAACCACCCTTCCTCATGAAACCCTCAGGAGTTTCCGAGGTGTTGTGGAGTGCTGCCTCACAGTGGTGATAGCCATGAGAGGGGAAAGTGGAGAGAGCTGCGCCTTTTCACCCTGGAAGGAGCATCAGGCAAGGGGACCTTGTCAGGGACATTGACGACTGCATAAAAAGGAGCTCTCTTGTTGTGTTTAATTCACAAACCAGCACCATGAGTGCTTTATACATAGAACTGTAAATATCATATACAGTCTAAGGAATAATAATTATATCAATATTATTTTGCATAATAAGGAAAATAAATGCCAAAATATTGCTTTGTCATGTGTATAGTTTTTACTGAAGTATATGCAATAGATGCATCTATAGGTATCAACTTTAGATATAGATAAAACTATGAATCTAGAATAAACTACAAATGTTGACATAAAAGTAATAGAGACATAAAGTGACAAAATAGCCACATTTGGGCATTCTGATGTTTGCAGTAGGTCTACATCTCTTTCTTGAAATAAAAGGTTGATTCTAGAAGCCAACATCTGAGAGAAAACAAGATTTTACATATATTTCGCCATGGCATTAGCATAGAGCATGATCTCCATGTAAGTAAAGCCTCTATTGTCTTCATCTTTGTGTCTCAACCCCTCCCCCGATAGGTGATTAATTGTTGATAGATTATTATAAATGTTTTTGAAATGCTCCTATTGTAAATAGATCGCATATCAAATTTCATACGTAGAGATAGGAAAGGGTCACTGATTGGGTCTCCCTCACCCTACAGTCCCTCTAATTGCTATCCATGTTTCCCTGCACGTTTGGATGAGTGGAAGGCTAGCCCACTTTTCCAGCACTCGAGGAGTTTCTGTTCTGTCATATAAGGAGACATCCGGCAGCAGGCTCTTCCCAGCTGTGCCTCTGTCAGCAAGGCAGCTTATTAAGACCACAACAACAAAAACAACAACAACAAAAAACAAATATTGGGAATGAATATGAGACAGATGATTTTGTTTATCTCAAGTGAAAGAGACAAGCAATGAGACCCCTGGGAGCCCTGAAATGAGAAACTTCTAAAGCTAATTGAGACATGATTAAAAAGATTGCTGTGTGGTATTGCCAGCAGTCATTGAGTTTAGTCATTAGGTTCCCCAGTGTTGAAGCAATCAAACCAGTTATTACAGCTTTAGTGAGCAGCAGACTGTCTTTTAGTATGTATAGTTTCGGTAAAATGATAACTTATTAAGGGCATAAGTGGAGTTTCTGAAACACTTAATAAATATATTTTAAGAAATTGCTCTCTCTGATATCATTCATCATAGTCTCAGATAGGTTTCTTGAATTCTTTTCCTTTTCTGTAGCAATATTGTGTAAATACACACAACCCAGACTACATGTGTAGTCTTAAATCTTCTTATAGTTGTGTTGTAGAAAGTACAAAGAGGGAAAATCATTTTAAGAACATTTTGGTTAATGTTCCAGGTCTAAAGCAATATTTCAATGTTTGTTATATAAAATTATTAATGGGGTGTTTTACATTTTTTTCATTGTGTACAAATACTATGAGTTGCTTGGAGAATATCTTACTTTTGTCTACTCATGCCGTGCTTGGTGGCTGATGCCTATCAGGCTGGAAAGGGCAGCCTCCACTTTCCCTTTCCTGGACACACACTGCATAGGGAGCATCGTTTCAGTGACACTCCTTGCGTATTCCGGGCTTCTGCGTTTGGTATTATTACATATGCTCATGGAAGGACATTCACTTTCTAACAAAGAAAATGTCTGTCCTATGAAATGATGGTATGGTCATAAAGCATATGTAATTATTTCCATGAAAACCATTGACAACCAATATTTTTGTTTTAATTATCTCTATTTTAATTACATTTCAACATATAAATGTTCTAGGTGTCATGTATTTTTTCATGGCTAGGTCTTAGCAATTGCAAATCTCCCACTAAAGAAAAACAAATTTAACATCCATAAGACTCAGAAAAACGCTAATATAGTGTACTGGGTAGGAAGGCCTCATTTGAAATGAAACCTTGATGGGAAATTCTTGTCCACCAAAATCACTGGCATTTTCCCAGACAGGACAGGTTCTACCATTTGCAGTGGGCTACATATCAGCTTTCTAAATAGTACCATGAAGTTACCATGAAAGAAAAATCAATAGATTGCTGGACTTGCAGAAAGGCGGTAAGTTTTCCTGCTTGAAGATGGCTCAGTGAGTGAAAGCACTGGCTGAGCAAGTTTGAGGAGCTGAGTGCAAATCCCCAGCACCCACGCGAAATGCCGGGAGAGGCATATATATATTATATATGCCTGCGATCGCTGCACCGGGATGTACGGAGACGGAAGTGTGACTGGAACTTCCCCATCAGCCGGCCTCGTTCGAGGTTCAGTGAGAAACCTTGCTTCCAAAGGAATGAGATGGACAGAGATAAAATAGGACATCAAGCGTTCACTGGTCTCCTCATGTGCACCCAATTAATCCCATGTCGCACACACACAACACCTCACATACACACATACACAAGTGTGTGTATGTGCTTCTGAAAGCCACAGTGTCTTTGTCCTCTTAAGGGTCCATGCAAAATGGCCAAAAGGTTAATGTTTCTGCGTATTTCCAGTAAATTCCAGAATTCTGATATTAAGGGATATTAGCACATAGGCCACCCACAGCACAGTGGAACCAAGGAAGAATATGGTGGGTGACGCCCGGTAACCTCAAGCTGGTGTGGTCACTCAGTCCTGTGGCATGAACAGTAAGTGGTTGGTGAGAGTTGGTAAGATGAGAAGAATGGCAAGTGTTGCCAACGAGACTGTGTCCTTCAGGACTGGAGAAGCTTTTCTTGGCTCTTCTTCTTAGTCAATTTTGACAGTTAAAATAAATATCATATGCCTTCACTTTTGTTCATTCAGCTATTTTAATTTATCCACATGGCACATGTTGCAATTTTTAGTCAATGCTAAAACCTAATCAGCTCAAATCGTTGTTAAATTCCTATTTCTTGGCTTCTGCATAGGTGGGGCACAGGAATCTTCAGTTTGAGATTGAGAGTGAAAAGTTGTTATGCTAAATACGAACCCAAAAGTTGTTGGCTCCCACATAGGACCCGGACTCTGTGAGACAGGAATGACGAGAAGAGCGTTTCAGAATTCAAATTTGGAGTCCTTAAAATTGCTTTAAATTCACACGATGTGTGTTGATAATTAAAGTGTGCCCAGAGGATCACAACTGGGAGCAATTACTGAGCTATTGTTTCACAGGGAAGCCAGCGTATCCTTCAACACAAGACCATCAGGAAGCGAGAGCCAGGGTAGTGTGATGACAGACTAATTTGTTCTTTCATTTGTCTTGATGAGAAAATTTTTATTTTTTTTCCATGCTTTGGAAGGAGTGGAATTCCACTACCTCCCTGCTCTACTTAAAAAACAAAAACACAGAACTTTAATTTGTAAATAATATTTACACTTTTTGTGGCATCGCATTCGGGAGGCAGAGGCAGGAGGATCTCTGAGTCTGAGGCCAGCTTGGTCTGCAGAGAGAAATTCAGGACAGCAAAGGCTACAGAGCGAAACTCTGTCTTGAAAAACAAAATAATTAATAATGGTAATAATAATAACAATAATAAATTTACTTTTAAAATCAAAGCAAATTTTACTTTACATAATGTCTCATTGGAATGATCTCAAGGTAGACTTTACCAATTTGTAAATCAACAAATTGTGCATGGTGGTGCTGCAGACTGATGAGAAAATTAATATATCTAAAATAAACAAATTACAATTATCACTGGTATAATTAACATTTAAAAAATAACCAACTGCCTGAATTGTTGAAACCACAAATATTTTCTTTCCTTCTTCTTACTGTGCAAAACAGAAAGCCATAAATATTATAATGAATAAAAGCAATAGCAGTAATGAATTTTAAGCTATTTCCAGCACAGTTGGTAGTAAAGAGTACTAAGGAACATGAATTTAAATTAATTACACAACCTTACATTATCATATTTCTCCTTATGGTCAGTAGAATTACGCCTAAATTCTAAGTATAAATTTGAAGATTAACCTATAGTCTGTTATTATTGGTATACTTTCTCTATTTATGGAGCAATGTTTTCCTTCCTTTTCCTATGAAATCCCAATATGTCCTAATTAGTTTTGTGTTAGTGAAAATAATTGTTTCTGTATATCTTTTAATCTAAGGATTTTA
>PVIU01020878.1:0-32936 GCA_004026605.1 Ondatra zibethicus | reverse complement strand
TTCAGGCACACTGTCTCAGTAGGTGGACCAGCCCCTCACGGTCCTAACTTCCTTTCTTATCTTCTCCCACCTTCTGCTCTTCAACTGCACCTTGGGGGCTCAATCCATTGCTCTGATGTGAATGTGGGTCTCTGTCTCTATCTCCATCCATCGGATGAAATTTCTATAATGGTGATCAAGATAATCATCAATGTGACTAGTCTTTTTTTTTTTTTTTTTGATTTTTCGAGACAGAGTTTCTCTGTAGCTTTGGAGACTGTCCTGGAACTAGCTCTTGTAGATCAGGCAGGTCTTGAACTCACAGAGATCTGCTTGCCTCTGCCTCCTGAGTACTGGGATTAAAGGCCTGCGCCACCGCCGCCTGGCTGTAATATCTTCTTGCTGATGTTTTTTCTTTAATGAGCAAGTACTGTCCTTTGTCATTTCTTCGGATTAGTTTTGGTGTGAAGCTTATTTGGGCAGATATCAAAATGAATGCAACTGATTGCTTTTTGGTCCATTTGCTTGGATTATCTTTTTCCATTGGTTTACCCTGAGGTGGGATAAATTTCCTGGGTGCAGTAAAAAGGTGGATCTTGTTTTCCAATTCAATAATCTTTGAGTCTATGTACCTTTATTGAGGAATTAAAATTACTATTGAGAGTTTTTATCAACAAGTGTTTAATTTCTGATATTTTGTTTTTCTGGTTTCTATGTGTACTTGAGAATATTTTGCCTTCATGAATGTCTGCGTACCACTAAATGTTCTGTGGAGGCATTGGATGCCCTGGAGTTGAGGGAACAGATTATGGGGCACCATATAGGAGCTGGGGAGTGAACCAGGGTCTTCTAGAAAATCAGCTAATGCTCTTGGTCATTAAGTCATTGTTTCAGCCCAAAATTTCTGTTCTTTTATTAACAAGGCATGTTAAAAGGCTTTGGCAAGGCAGCTAAGTTTACAACATCTATCAGGACAACTGAATAATTAATTGTTTTCATTTCATTCAGCATGTTATTGTGTTTGAAATAGTGAAGAAACATTTTTTTCATAATAGAAACAGCAGAAATTCCAAACAATTCCATTTCTTGCTTTGTGTATATTGTCTACATCATTTTGCCATATTGACTAAATCTACATAGATATCCTTATATTTATTTTAACTAAATAGCCAATTGTTCTCTTCCAATCTTTTGTATGTTGTCATCTACCAAATCAGACACTAAATTTATACAGTAATATTGAATGCCTTGGTAGATAAAATTTATGTTTCTCAAGTATTTTTGGAGAATCAAACAGCCCTTTTCACTTTATCAAAAGAGAACTTTGAAAAAGTTTAGATTCATATAATTTCCATTTTTAACTAGCACCGCATTAGTGCAAAAGATATAATACATAAAATTATTACTTTTATTCAAGTAAGTTGAGAGTAGTGTGAACATTGTAGAAATTCTACAGTTTCCTGGATAGATTGGAAAGCTCACAAGATTGTCCATAGTCCTTTGTCCTTACGATTTTACCAGAGGTGACGCTGGTACAACTCTTAGGAAAGAGTCAGGAATCAATTGTGTCATGTGTGCATGCCCTTCATTCCAGCACTGTGGAGACAGGCAGGGATGTCTCTGTGAGTTTGAGAACAGCCTGGTGTACATAGTAAGTTCAAGGCTATGTAGAAAGCCCTGTCTCAAAAAGAAAAAAAGAAAACAAAGCAAAAAGTTAGTCATTCACTCTACACAATAAATAACGTCCATTCTCTTTATACTGAGATCTTTGGCTCTAGAACACATCAAACAATATTATCTGCAGATGTTCTCTGCTGTACCTTACGTCTAACTGAAGGTTCTCTTACTGAGAAATTTTTGTCCAACACAAACAAAGTTATGTTTTATTTGTTCACAGCCTTGTGGACAGTAACATATCCAAGGTCTAAACTGTGGAAACTTGAAGGATCACACTTGTATTCTACTTTAAAGCTCAAAGTAAATATCCAAAGTGTTATATGTATCAGCAGATTGAGGCCGGACACTCAAGTCCTTTGTAAAACTAGACACAGAAAACTTGATTAAAAACAGAGAGGTGACCTATGTGAATAAGTAACAGAAAAAATAGTCTCACTAGACTGACTGAACTAATTAGGGAAATCAAATTTTGTCTATTTGCAATAATGGTGATTTAATTTTCATGTTCTGCTGTTTGTTCTCTCTTTTATCTAGGTCTAATCCTCTAGCTATCAGGCTCATTTCTTACGTCATACTTCAGAAGCAAAAACCCAATTCAATAATTCTCTTTAATAAATCAAATATAATTATTTGCAAACACTGTTTTCCTTTTACTAAGCAATTGTTAGGAAAAGTGATCATGACTTCCAAGATGGTACCTTGACTATCAAATTAAGAATGTTTCTCATTTCATCATATGGCGAACCCACACCAGAAGACACAGATATACATAACACCAATGTTTATCAAGGTCTCTCAGGTAAACTGCCATTCACCAATATTGAGCCTCAGTGCTAGGCCTCAATGGAGCAGACTTTAGCGTGGCTTTTTGAGATACTACAGACTGTAGCAACCTGTACACACCACAATGTGATCAAAATTTTTTCAACCTATAAGAAAGACTTTCTTGGTTTGGAATTCTGACAGTATTTTTAGATAAATAAAATTTAGATAAAATAATGTAAGGTTATCTGTGGGTTAACTCAGGGGCAAACTCAGTGGTGTAAAGTCTGTGAGGCATATTCAGGGCTCTGGGTTCAATGGCACTGCAGAATAAATAAATGAATGCCTGAGCAAATACATGAATAAATTATAAATATCAAGAGTGAAAATTCTTCTAAGAATTTCTTCACAGACTTATTTCTCTGGTAGAAATTTAGTGACAGCTCCTAATTATGTGCTTTATGATTTACTATGTTTTTAGTTCAATTTAACAAAAAACCAGAAGTGGAGTGATTTATAAAAACCAGAAAATTAATATTACTTCTCACAGCACTGAGACTGAGAAGCTCAAGACCAAGGTGCAAGCAGACTCGGGGGCTGATTGGAGATCCACGCTGGACTCTCAGGTGCCTTCTTCAAAAGCTGAAGGCAGTGAAGGCGTCTCACTAGAGTATCTCACCAGGACACAAACCACACTCACCAAAGCTCTTTGACCATAACCAGATCACCGTCTTCAGGGCCTGCTCTCTACCATCGCCTTGAGGGGCTATTTTCACATATGAATTCAGGAGGTGCACTACCCTTGCCCCAAAACTAAGAATAAATTGCCTGGTAAATTCATCTCTCCCTTAGCTTAAAAAAATGCTTTTTGTGCATTCAAATCATCTTCATAGAATATAAAAATGGAGAAGCTATAAAAATGATTCAAAATTTATAAGAAAGCAAAAATGTGTAATGTTCTTTCACAATTGCGCTCAGCTATTTCCAGAGGCTGACAATTCTATTTACTTGTGATTAAAGCTTAAACCAGGAAGGAGCATGGTGCCTGGAAGATTTCTGTTTCCTAGAAAGAAAAAGGCCTTAAGGATTCCTCTGATTTTATTATTCTATTATTTATATATATTTATATATTATATGTTATAATATATTATTATACTTATTACTATGAAGTGTTATTAATTTTATATGTATAAAAGGAAAATATTCTAACATATAAAATGCTTATAAAATTCACATTGTTGACTACTTCTACATCTTACAAATCCTTTTATCAATGTATTAAAAATTTTGACATATGTATACATAAAGAAATATATATCAGAATCAAAATTTTCAGTGTTTGAAAACATATCTATCATGACAAAAGTAATTTACTGTCTCAATTTTAGCATTAAGATATTTATATTGATTTTATATTGCCTTAATGCAGAAAAGGAATGTTAAGAACTCAACATACAGAATTAATGAAATCTTTTTTTTTGAGCAAAGCAAGTTTTGGGGCATACGTTATACTGTTTCATGGTATAATATCATGCAAGAAAAGTTTAATGTTCATTTTTCTGTTGTATTTAAATAAGTATTCAGAGAATAATGAGGAGTAAGAGTACCCAATACATCTAAGATTTGCCTGATGTGGAACCATGAAATGGTAAAAGCACACAATCTCTCAATAATGAGGAATAAGAGTATACAATACATCCAAGATTTGCCTGATGTGTAACCATGAAATGGTAAAAGCACACAAACTCTCAGATACACTAAAGGCATTCTTAAATTTACTTGCAGTGGTCAGAAGTGACACTATTGTTCACATCTGACAATTTCTGTTCACTGACTCTGCAGAATACAAATTAATTTGATACAGTATATCAAAGACATTGGCATGACCTAAAGTCTTAAAATTTTCTGAAGTGATTTTTAGATTTAGGATTTTCTTGTTTAGAGATTTACAGAATGAAGGCACAGTGATCTAAAAGTATTTCAAATATGTTGACCTGATCGCTACCCAGATAAAACTTCTTATGTTGGTATGGTTAGTGTCCATTGTCAAGTTGACAGATTCTAGAATTAGCTAGAAAAGTGGGCTTTTCTGTACTCATCTATGGGGGATTATCTTGATTATGAAAACCGATGTGAAAAGACTCATACTAATTCTGAGTGGGATGATATACTCTGGCCAGTTACCTTGTAGGATATAATGGAGAATAGAAAGTAAGGATCAATGTTCATGTAATGTTTGCTCTCTGTTCCTCTGATTATGGATTTAATATGAGCGGCTGTTTCAAATCCTGTTGCCTCAGCTTCCCTGTCAGGATGTACTGTCCCCAGAAAAGCCAAAACAAACCCCTTCTATCTTACACTGTTTGTGTCAAACCTATGTTACCACAGCAGCCAGGACAGAAACTAAGGCAGAGCCTTCTGTCATAAATGTCAGAAGAAACTATCCAAAATGTTTTCTTTATGACAGATACCAAAACTGGCATAATCACTTGGGCATTTACAACTTTCTTCCTGGCAGAACACTATCACAGATATTTTAGAGTACAGATATTAAAATATTAAAAAAGTTCATCTCTCCTAGAGGCTCAGCCACCAACAAGCTGATGAGGAGACACAGCGAACTCTACTAAAGAAAAGTGATAGCAGCTGTCATTGATCACTTCCAGAAAGATCACCCATTTCTCACCTCACGTTTCTCTCTTGGTTGAAACATGAACTGTAGATATTTCCTTTTCATTATGACCTTGTTTAGTATTTACCCCATGTAACCAATTGAATTCAATCAACTTAAATAGGTAAATAGACTGTCATTATTGCAATCTATTCTCAGGTCTGTTATATGCTTTGCATAAAAATTTTGAGAAAACTAAATGAGACTCACATGGCATACTCAACTAATTCCTAGTTAAGTGCAGATGTATGCACATCTCTGTGTGTGTGTGTGTGTGTGTGTGTGTGCATGCGTGCGTGTGCACATAGTTTTGTCTGGAAGGATACTTTTTTCAAGATGATGAAGTTGTCATAATTTAATTATAATGCAATTTATATTACAAGAAATATTAGATTAGCATATTAGACAATGCACTCTAGACTGTTTTGTTGAGAATTTTATGATATTTTTCTCCTAGAAGCTAATAAAAAAATACAGGAGGAGATGCTTTTAGTACATCAGAGAGCATATCTTAACTGAAATTAAACTCCCAGTTATACAAAAGAAAGCAATAAAAAATATCTAATAAGGTATTTATTTAGTTTGAAAATTAATTCAAAGAAACATTTGATTTTGTTCTTCAATTGCTAGTCATAAAATAGTCAAAGATAAGAAAAAAGGAGTTGTATAATTACTTCACTGCTATCAACAGAAAATCTTAGCTCTTTAGTTTAAATAAAACCACAAAGATAATATCACAATGAGACTAGAGACAGAATTTCTCTACCATGTTTTATTCTCACTCCAAGTTCTGAGCAAATTATTTCATTTAATTATGACTTTTCATTTAAGATATTTTACAATATTTGTTGGCAGAGGAGGCTGTTCCTCCATTTCTCAGCTTCCCAGACCTGAAATAAACACACAGAAACTGAATTCGTTGCAATACTGTGATGTGGGATTCCCCTCTGTATGCTGTGAATACCATTGGTTAATAAAGGACTGTCTTGGGCCTGCACAGGGCAGAATAGAGGTAGGAGGGGAAAACTAAACTGAATGCTGGGAGAAAGAAGATGGAGTCAGTGAGAAGCCCTGTAGCCCAGCTGGAGACAGATGCCAGAACTTTACCTGGTAAGCCACAGCCTCATGGCAATACACAGATTAATGGAGATGGGTTAAATTAATATGTAAATTCTAGCTAATAAGAAGCTAGAGCTAATAGGTCAAGCAGTGATTTAATTAGTACAGTTTCTGTGTGGTTATTTTGGGAGACTGAGCAGCTGGGAACAAACAAGCAACCTCATACAACAATACTCTTTGGCCAATAGCTTAAGCATCTTTCTAGCTAGCTCTTACATCTTAAATTAACAAATTTCTATTAATCTGTGTATCGCCACATGGCTGTGGCTTACCAGGCAAAGTTCTGGATTCTTTCTCCTCAGGAAGCTACATAACATCTCACTGTCTGCATTCTTTCTCCCAGCATTCAATTTATGTTCCTCCCCTAGCTCTACTCTGCCCTATCACAGGCCAAAGTATATTCTTTATTCATTAACAAATAAAAGCAACATATATGCAGAAGGGCTTCATACATCAAATGTTTTAATTATTTGAGGAAATTCATATAATGTATTTTATATTAAATCATATTCTCTAAAACGTATTGATTCATTTCATAAAAATAAGACCACTTGATCCTTCTCACCTTTTACTCACTAGTATTTTCAGTGATGAAATATGAATGAACATGTGCATAAACATCTAAGAATATAGTTAGATGAATTTTCTTAGTGGAAATTTAACATCTTTTTTCTAGGAGTCAATCCTGTATAGTTGATGTAAACCATGGCCATAAATGCCAATAAACTGTTACTTAATAATAGCTGCATATTTTCTCCTGTAGTGAATCACTAGAAAGTTTTCATTTGATAGACACCTATGCATGCATCCATAGAAATGAGAATTAAATGAAAAGTCATTGATTTAAAAGTGTTGTGGGAGTTGGGAAGTGGGGGCACATGCCTTAAGCCCAGCACTTGAGTGGCAGAGGAAGGAAGATCTCTGTGAGTTTGAGTCCAGCCTGGTCTACAGAGTGAGTTCCAGGACAGCTAGGGTTGATCCACATAAAATCCCTATCTTTAAAAATCAAAGAAAGAATAAGCTGTGAGAATGAAATTATAAGTTGCCTATCCCTGGGAAAAATTTAATATGTGAAAAACTTGTCTAAGACATTTAGAAATAACTTTACACATATAGTAATTACTGTATCAATTAGACAGTCTTACTTGCTGTAAGTCCCATAAGTTCTTACAGTACTTAGTAACAGCTGATGCCTCTGAATTGTTAACCACTTGGTAACAATCTTGTCTCAGGATGACTTTCTTGGACAAAGCAGTCTCACTCAGCTAATGAAAAGTTGATGAAAATATCTCCCTCAGATACTTCTTGAAATCCTATGTTCATTCTTCAATACATCAGAGCATAAAGTAATTTAAGAAAATAATAGAGTATGATATATATGAGTAGGACATACCCACATATATGTATGAATGGCTAGGACTTCTCTTTTAATAAAATTTTATTTGAAAAAAAGATACTAGGAAGTGGGAGAGTGGGAGTACAGTAATATCTTATTATAAATATATACTATTCAGAAAACTGAAATATAAAATTAATTAATTGATATGAAGCTGTCAGAAAATGAACAAAAATAGACCCCTGAAATAAGATCGGATTTAACAAGCTGATGCCCATCTAAAAAGGACTGGCCTCCTTTATTGTCACCCACTATGTCACTAGAAGAGTGAAATGCAGTGCTGTCTCAGTTTGTGTCCTGCTGCTGCAATAGTCACAACGTGGGTGATTTGGCTTTGAGGTTACGTCCCATCATTGAAAGGCACCAAGGCAAGATCTCAAATCACAAATGGAAGAAGATACTGAAGCAGAGACCATGAGGTAGTGCTCCTAACTAACTTACCCTCCAGTGCTTTCTCAGCCTGATTTCTGACTTTTCAAAACAGAAAAAAGACTATTTTTAGGGACTATAATATATATACATCATTTTCCCCTCTTTTCTTTCCTCCTGTCACGAAGTCCAATATAACCTTCCTTGCTCTCTTTCAAATTCATGGCTTCTTTTTCATTCATTGTTATTGCATGCGTACATGTATGTGCTTGTCTAAACAGATATTCCTCAATATAATCTGCTCAATTTATAGAATGTTACTTGTGCGTATGTTCACAGGGCTGACCATTGGTATGAGACAACCAATAGGCGTGCTGTTCCAGGGGAAGACTATTTCCCCCATTTTCAGCATGACTTAGTTTCCTGGAATTCTTTGTAGGGTTGAGTCCTCATGGGCTTTTCCCTACCCACTTTGACATGGTTATTAGTGTCATCCCTTCAAATATGCTTTAATAAGATGGAATCAATGCCTTGTACCAGAGAAACCTAGTTAACTACTCAGTGAAATCATGGACCCTGTGGGAGAACTTACGATCACTACTTTACTGAACCAACATAATCTCCAACAGTTGTGGTGGTTTGAATGAGAATGGCCCTCATAGGCTCCTATGTGTGAATGTGTGGTCCCAGTTAGGGGAATGTTTTGGGAATGTTTAGGAGGGGTGACCATGTTGGAAGAACCCTGGCCTTGCTGGAGGGTGTATGTCAGGCCTCTGGTTTGCACAGCAAGAACTTTACCTACACAGCCATTTCTTTAGCCCCTAGAACTTCTTTTTCTTCACGGATTTGGCCACTTAGTTTCTATCCATCTCTATCTGTGTTACTAATATCCTCACCTTTGGAAGCTATGAATTAAAATGCTCCAAGAATGTACGTAAGAGAGAAAACAAAAACAACCTATTTAGTAAATCATAATCATTGTTGGTTATTTAGATTCAGTACTGTTAATATTCCTTTCATATAGGCCCATATGCATGGATTAAAATAATAATGTGTAAGCATGTGGGAGTGTTTGTTTCAAAAATTATATAGGAACGAAAAGGTAGATACAGATATTGTGCTCTTATTTCATTGTTAAGGTAATTGAAGCAAGCACTGTGGTGGGCACAGATGCATCTTGGATGTATCCAAGATGTAGCTTGGATGTAATTTGGGTGTCATGCAAGCATCTTCTTTGTCCTTATTCCTATAGTGATACTATAGTGAGGTGATGGTAAGATATTTAGGCGTTACCTTGGCTCACTGGAGCTGAGCCCTTGTCCGTGGTATTCTGTGATTTTCTGGTAATTTTTTGTCAAGAAGCTTGTTGGTGGTATCTGTTTTTGTTGACATGTGGTTTGGCTTCTGCTTTGCTCCACCATCTACCATCTGCACGACTCTCTTATCTTGGCTGTCAAAACCAGTGCCATGCTTTCTAGACTTTCAAGTCCAAAATGGTGAGCAGAATAAGTGTCTTTTTCTCATAAACAATCTGACATGTCTGCATTACAGTGATGAAAACATAATGAAAGTACTAGTAATGAAAGAATAATTTTCATTATAAAGTCACTACATTAGAACCAAATAACCCCAGAGAAGAAAACACTCATAATTATCTTAAAGGATGTCTTCAGGGAATCCAATTAAACTGTTCTTAATTTAATTAAAATTACTTGAAAAATAAAGGTGGAAAATTTTCTAAACGAAAAGCTAATATGAGACTAGATTCACTAATATTAATACTTGAGGGTACTCTAAGTGCCATTACTTTGGCTGCATTCAGAGTCTCTAGATAGAATGAGCAGTAAAATAAAACAATGTTGTACTAATGAAAGAGAAATGTCTAACTCTTACTTTTATGTAAATAATATTCTGAATTATTTTGCATATTGTGTCTGATGCCAAGAAATGATGAAGTAAGTCCACTCTGTCACATAAGGCTGCTAAGCACTAAACTCATGTTCTTGGAGAGTATGTGGTACAATTTGAAGAGTAAGTATAACAGAGAATGATGACAAAATAGAAACAAGCAGATCAAGCAAGAGGAAAGAGAAAGGAAATTTACAGCATGCTAAGAAAAAGGTAAGTTTTGAAGGGAGACGCACAGTAGGCTTTGTGAACTACTCGTTCAGATGGGACAAGGATGAGAAGAGAGGTTCAGAAGAGATGTTTATGGGGGAGAAATAGACGTTCCAGAATGTGTTCATGAGCTATTTAGCTATATTGATAATAATGTTATAGCTATGACAGAGAATTTGTATGATATTTGTGGTGTGCTTGTGTGTGTGTGTGTGGATATATATGTGTGTATATGCAAGAAAATGTGTAGAGGTCAGTGAATCACTTGTGAGTTTTGTACTTTTACTTCCACCATGTGGGTTCCCAGAATTAATCTCATATTATCAGCCTTGGTAGCAAACATTTTTAGTTGCAAAGCCATTTTATCTCACTGAACCATCAGTTTTAAAAATTAAGTGTGATAGTTCTATAAGTGGCTCAACAGTGTAGTAATTGCAAATCCATAAAAACTTGAGCACTGAATTTTCTTTTAATGAGAAAATGGGATGATAAGTTTTCTAGATTCACTATAGAAAATATAGAGTTCTCAAATGAAAGTTATGAAAGAAAATTCTGTGAGCTAAATCATCATCTTGTATAAAGTAGTTGATACTGAATACCTAACATTACAAAGCAAAGAAATGACTGTAAACTATGCAGGTAGATATTTAGCGATAATATCTTTTATAGTTGAGAAATATGGGGCTTATAAGAAAAATAGTCATTCACGATGGCAAAGAAAGTGCACTTTGGAGGTCTGAATAGGAGTGGCCCCCATAGAATCATGTGTTTGAATGCTCGGTCCACACAGAGTGGAACCCGTGGGATGCATGGCCTTGTTGGAGTAGGTGTGGATTTGTTACAGAAAGTATGTGACCGGGGACTGTGCTTTCATGTCTCAGAAGCTTAATCCAGCTCTCTGGCTGCGACCTGCTGATCAGATGTAGAACTCTCAGCACATTTTCCAGCCCAATGCTTGCCTCCTTGCCACCATACTTCCTGCCATGAGGATAAAGGACTAAACTTCCAAAGCTGTAAGTCGGTCACAATTCCGTATTTTCCTTTATAATTGTTGCCATGATCAAAGTGTCTTCTTCACTGAAAGTTCAGACAGGCATCCCAGTTACATGCTTTAAAGTCTTATTGAAAAGGTAAATCACTTTCCAGAGTTCTTTATTATTTACTGTACACTTTAGGAGTGTGAGTGTGCTGACCTGTCCATGTGGATGTGTACCAAATGTGAGCCTGATGCCTGCAGAGGTCAGAAGAGGAAATCATATGCCCTGGAACTGGACATGTGGATTGTCTGGACATGGGGGCACCAGGAATGGAACCAGGGTCCTCTGGAAGAGTAGCCAGTGTCACTGGACAACCTCTACAATCCCATTACTGGATCCTTAAAAATGAAGAAAGGTTATTGTTTATGAATTCACACTCTATTAAAAAAATCTATACTTCAACTCTTTACCTTCCTAGCAACATAACTGAGTAATTTGATCATCTCCATTTGTTTCATTTTTCTCCTAACTGAAAAGTTTCTGTACTTTGATAAGCCTCTTGGCCGATGTAGCAATCCAAATCAGATCAAATCAAACCAAATTAGAAAAAGCCCAGATTTAATGGATACAATACTCCAGGATGATTTTCCAGTCCCCCAGAGGGGAGACAGAAAAGAGACTGGAGTACCACGTGTCTGTTTTTTTGGGGAGGCAGTTTAAATTCTCTGTGGGAGTGGTGTTTCGCATTTCAGGAGAGGGCTCATCATTTGGCATGCTTTTTGAGATGCAGCAGGGTTTGGAGAGAGATGGAGGAAGGGGCTTGAGGTGGAACTTCCACCAGAACACCAACTACTTAGGTGAATAGGAAAGGCTAAGACAGTCAGTATATTTAAAGCATCTAATTTAAATACATGCATTATTTGGAAAAATAGACATTATAGTGTTTGGCTGTCTTTTCCGGGGGAGAAGGGTTGACACAGTTTCTCTGTGTATCTATGACTGTCCTGGAACTCACTCTGTAGACCGGACTGGCCTTGAGCTCACAGAGATCTGCCTGCCTCTGCCTCCTGAGTGCTGGAACTAAAGGCGTGTGCCACTATCACCTGGCAGCATTGTAGTTTTCAAAAGTAGTACAAGATACAAAAATGGAAAGGTTTGCCTCATACTATGACAAATTTTGAAAGGAATACTCTATACTAATACTGTAGAAAATTTGTTCAAACCATAAACAAGTTAAAAGAGGTAACTAACAGTCTTCAAAAGTAGTAAGTGTGGTTTATACACTTAAAATTTCTGTTACTTCTGACAATGAAATACATGTTTTGAATCCTGCTGACTCTGGCTGTTTTATTTGTAGATCAATATGCAAAGACATACAATATTTCATATGAATTCCTTCCAGGGAACAGGATCTATCTAATGCAGATATTCCCTTTTCCCTCTGCTACTCCAGAGCCAAACCCATTTCATCCCCAGCTCTACAAGAGAACACCTGCTGCAGCCTCTTTCCCCAGTCTCTCATCTTAAGTGGATGCCACTGATCTCCTCCCCAATAGTTTCCCTTCCTTCATCTGCTGCTTTGTCTTAGACCCCAAATCCGGAAGGCATTTGGACACCACAGGCCATTCTGGCCAGGGAAGCTGGCAGCTTAACTGCAGATCTCTACTTCTCTCTCTCTGCTCTTCCAAATCCAATTCCCAGGTCTCCTATTTAGCTCTGAGGCAGAACATCTGCTGCTACCCAACCCCCATCTTCAGTGGATCACACAGATCTTCCACTCCAAACTTCCTCTCTCTCACCACTGCTTTGTCTTAGAGCCCAACTTTTGCTGACACTCCCTTGGTGCCCACAGGCCATTCTGATCAGGGAAGCAAGTGGACTAACTGCAGATTTTCAGCTCTTCCTGCATTCTTCCAAATCCTGTCTCCTAGTCTTTGCCCCATCTCTGTTCTGCATTGACCTTCACCTCGGGTCCTCCTCATTCTCTGTACCATTTCCAGTTACACTAAATAGATCCCAGTGTAACGCCTTCCTCTACTCCTTAATTTAAACCACTTCAGTGTCCACCCCCAGTTTAGCCCCATTCCTGTTTCACCTCCCAGTGCCTAGAAACACATTTTCCATGGCTGCCCAAGAGACCACAGCTATCAGGACCAGAGAAGAATTTCCCAATAAGCAAAACATAGCCACCACACTCTCCAAAGAACTGGAAAGGAAGCAGAAATCAAGGAACAAAACACATACCCAACAAAGACAAGACCAGATAACCTAGAATTACAACCTCCGCAATCCCAGATGCTTAAAACTTATGTCAGCATAAAAACAAACTCAATAACTACCATAAAAATATGTCTTCACTAAAGACCAGAAGCCTTACCCAGGCAGGTTGTGAATATTCCAGCATAACTGAAGCACAAGAGAAAGACCTTAAAATAGCCTTTATGAATATGATGGAGGTCCTCGGAGAAAAAAAATGAAAATTTCACATAAAGAAGCCTATGAATACATACAGGGGTTTTTGCTTTTCCATTTGAAGTTGAGCACCTTTCTTTCAAGGCCTGTGAAGAATTTTGCTGGGATTTTGATGGGCATTGCATTGAATCTGTAGATGCCGTTTGGTAAGATTGCCATTTTACTATGTTAATTCTTCCTACCCAAGAGCATGGGAGATCTTTCCATTTTCTGGTGTCTTCTTCAATTTCTTTCTGGATATCAACATGTAGAAGATTGAAAATAGATCCACATCTATCAACATGCACAAAACTCAAGTACAAATGAATCAAAGACTACAACATAAAGCCAGCAACACTTAACCTCATAGAAGAGAAAGTGGGAAGTACACTTGAATGCATTGGCACAGGAGACCACTTCCTAAATATAACCCTAGTAGCACAGACACTGAGAGAAACAATTAATAAATCGGACTTCCTGGAACTGAAAAGCTTTTGTAAAGCAAAGGAAATGTTCAACAAGACACAACAACAGCCTACAGAATGGGAAGAGATTTTCACTAACCCCACATTAGACAGAGGTCCTATCACCAAAATATACAAAGAACTCAAGAAATTGGTCATCAAAAGAAAAAATAATCCAAGAAAAAATGGAGTACAGACCTAAACAGAGAACTCTCAACAGAGGAATCTAAAATGGCTAAAAGATACTTTAGGAAATGCTCAACATACTTAGTCATCAGAGAAATGCAAATCAAAACAACTCTGAGATTCCATCTACACCTGTAAGAATGGCCAAGATCAAAAACACTGATGACAACTTATGCTGGAGAGGCTGTGGGGTAAAGGGAACACTTCTGCATTGCTGGTGGGAGTGCAAGCTGGTACAGCCCCTTTGGATGTCAGTGTGGCGATTTCTCAGAAAATTAGGAAACAATCTTCCTCAAGACCCAGTATTACCACTTTGGGGTATATATCCAAAGAATGCTCAATTGTGCCACAAGGACATGTGCTCAACTATGTTCATAGCAGCTTTGTTTGCCATAGCCAGAACCTGGAAACAACCTAAATGCCCCTTGACCAAAGAATGGATTAGGAAAATGTGGTACATTTAGACAATGGAGAACTACATAGCAGAAAAAAAATAATGACATCTTGAAATTTGCAGGCAAATGGATGGAGCTAGAGCATCATTTTGAGTGAAGTAACCCAGACCCAGAAAGACAATTATCACATGTACTCACTCATAAGTGGTTTTTAAACATAAAGCAAAGAAAATCAAACCACAAATCACAATCTCAGTGAACCTAGACAACAATGAGGACACCAAGAGAGACATACATAGATCTAATCTACATAAAAAGTAGAAAAAGACAAGATCTCCTGAGTAGATGGGGAGCATGGGGACCTTGGGAGAGGGTTGAAGGGGAGGGGAGAGGCATGGAGGGGAGCAGAGAAAAATGTAGAGATCAATATAAATAAATGAATAAATAAATAAATAGAGCATGGTACTGGCACAAAACCAGAGATTTTGATCAATGGACACGAATTGAAACCCCAGATGTAAGTTCACATACCTATTTGACACCTGAATCTTTGATAAAGGAGCAAGAAACATATACTGAATAAAAGAATATTCAATAAATGTTGGTGTTCAGACTGGATACCTATGCACAGAAGAATCCAAAGAGGTCCATACATATCACTCTGCACAAAACTCACCTCCAAATGGAAGAAAGATTTCACTCAATATTGAACCAGATATGCTGATAGATGAGAAAGTGGCGAATAACCTCATCAGCAGAGGAAAATCTTTCTGAACAGAACATTATTAGCATAGGCACCAAGAGCAACAATTAATAAATGGTATCTCATCTCACGAAAGTGAGAAACTGCTCTAGGGCAAAGAATAGTAATTTGACAAAGCAGCAGCAGACTGTAGAGTTGGAGGCATTTTTTTCAATGATCTTCCCTCCTTTCAGATGGATCTGGGTAATGCAGAGTTGACACAAAACTAGTCAGGACAGCTGATTCCTTATCAACTTGACCTACAAACACATCACTGTTAAACCATAGCTTTTCCTTTCTTGTTCATTTCAAATATCAGACATTAACATCAACATCACAAGATAAAACATGTACAAGCATCTCATTCTTTATCAATTCAAACACTTTAAAATTCAGTCTCTTTAAAAATCCAAATATCTTTTAAAACTTAAAATCTCTTTTAAAATTCAATATATCAACTTTGGGCTTCTAGAAAATAAAGAATAAGTTAAATACTTTCTTAATTCAAAAAGGCACACAGTCATAACCTAAACAAAGCACAGCCAAACTCCAAAAGTGTAAATATCTTAATGTACAATTACCCAGGATTTACTTACTCACTTTTATTTTGGCCTCCACTGAAGGACTTTTGCCACTTCCGTGGTTTTCTCCTCTGCAGCACACAGATTGTCTACTAGGTTCATGCTTGGCTCCACTTGGTAGTCATTCCATTTTACAGGGCAGTTCCTTGTTGCAAGAGCTGACACAGAGGCCATGGGTTGAGTTTGGAGTGCTGCTTACTGGCTTGTTCCTCAAGGCTTGCTGAACTGCTTTCTTATAGAACCTAGGACCACCAGACCAAGTATAGCACCATCAACAACGGGCTCCACCCTCCACCGTCAATCCCTAACCAAGAAAATGCCCCACACCTGCATCTTATAAAGTTGCTTGAGGTCCCCTTTTTTTCAGAGAGTCTAACCTTTGAATTACGGTGGTGTCTTACAACAAAATATTCTAGGGCAACGGTGGGACCAAGCTGTGGGAGGAACCAACTGATGTCTGGTTCTGCAAGATGAAACCCATACCAGACACTTGCTTGAGTGGCTAAGAACCGGAGATGAGATAGCCCAGCAGCCTAGTGTGAAACCAAATACTACTAAAATGACTTCATAGATGAGTGCCTTGTCTAGCCATCACCAGAGAAAGTTCCTCCTGCAGCAGATGGGGACAAACACAGCAGTTCCCAGCCAGACCTTATGCCTAGTAAGACTTTAAAAAGAATCTCCCTTAGTGGGATGTCTCCATCACATCCTTCCCCTCAGGGTTCAGGGAATCTTGCAGAAGAGAAGGTGGAAAGAGTTTAAGAGTCAGCGGGGATAGAGGACAACAAGGAAACAAGGTTCTCGAAATCCACATGATCAAAACTCATAAGAACCCACAGAGACTGAGACAGTATGCACAGGCCTCCCTGAGTCTGTACCAAGTTCTCGATGTATGTATTATAGCTTCTAGATTATTGTTTAACGGGATTCCTGGGGGTGCTGAATGTGTTTCTGAATTTTGTGCTATTTCCTTGTCATTTTTCCTACTATTTGTTTTGCCCCCCTGTGATGTGATAGTTTTTATTTTATCTTATTATAATTTTATTTTGTCACGTATGGTTGTTTTCTCTTAGAATCCTGTTCTTTTCAAATTAGAGACAGAAAGAGGAGTGGACATGGAAGGGAGTGGATGTAGGAGTAAGCAGGAAGAGTGGAGCAAGGGGAGACTGTAATTAGGATATATTATGTGAGAAACTAACTTATTTTCAATAAAAGGAAAAAATAGAAAGCATATTTCATGTAATTTGTTAGGCATTTAAAATACCAACTAGCATAAAAATCTTAAGCCTACATAGAGAAATAAAAGCTCTTGGGACCACTCAAATTTGGGGTAATTTCAACATTGTAATTTCAGTAGCTTTATTCCGGCTTATACACTTAAATACACTTCGATTTGTTTCTTTGTTGTTTTTTTATTTATAATTGTCCAGTTATAGCCTTTTGAAGAGAAACTCTAGATTCAATTCCTCTTACCTGTTAATGTCTGTTTATTGTTCTTGATTATTCAAGTACTATCACCTTTTTATTAACTGAGTGAGGTGGGCTTTGTGAAGGCTTTTTATTTTTGTTTTAAATTGTGCAAACTGTACTGAAAACTCTAGTTTAAAAAGGAACACTGCAAACAGTTTGATCACAGGGCCAAACTCGAGAACATAACACTGCATGGATCTCCTCTTTCGTCCCACAAATGCAGTGGTTTTTACGAATTGGAACTGACTTCATCGCAACCCTTAATTTTCCTAATAAATTGAGGATTTTAACTACCCAATGTGTGACATCAGTGGAATATACTAGCTCACAGGGATTTGGATTAACACTCGTAGAAGATCATGTTGTACTTGGGAAGGCATCATGGTACAGCGGATAAATGTCTAGACAAAGATGTGATCTGCTCTGGCTGAATCCCATCCTAATCCTTACCATCTGTGCAGTGTAATTGTGAGCCCCTTCTTGCAACAGTAGCACAGGCTTGCTACTTCTGTGAGGGACCTGGTAACTTTCAAGATCTTCAGAAAACAGTGACATAAAAGGCTATATTCCTCTATAGGGGAGGTCTTTAGTGAAAGTGATATGTGTTAGTTTAGATGATATTTTAAAAAATCTTTGACAGGCTCTCTTTAAAAAATTATTCTAGTGATCAAATTCAGGCTCATTGTAAGTGAAGGGACTCTAGCAGGCCAGAGTATGGCAAACACGGCTCTGGCAGGCCTCATCCTCCCTTCACCTGTCCCTCTTTCTTGTTAAAGCTGTTATATTACAAGATCTATTCCCATATTTGGTGACTTCCTCTTCCTGAGGCTGACTACCAATGTCCAGTTATAAAAGTATTGAAGTCCAGCAATTAATAAACTCCATTTGGCCCCCATAACTAACAGGCCAAATCAAAATTTAAAAAAACCCATCCTAACATGGGGTTTCCCCCTTTATCTTTATAAACTTCTATTCTCCTATGGGCCAACCACTGGGACTAATACCCCTCCGCCTCTCTCTTGTTTCTTTGCCCTTCTCCCTCATCCTCTTTTCTTTTTATTTGTCTTTTATTCTCAGCCCTTTTCCCCACTATGACAAATGAATCTCCTTTGCACTGAGAATTTGGTCTTGGGGTGTCTTGTGCTAATACAGGTCCTTTAAATAAGTATAATTTAGTCATTACCTATGGGGGAAAAAGAGCGAGTGACTAGATACAAAACAAACTGTGTTGGGTAGAGTCATCAGAAACGTACATTGTAGATAATTGCTAGGTGGGGACGTTAAGGTGGGGTGATCAGGTTCAGGAAAACATGAAGCATCAGCGACATTCAGGGCTCAGAGAGGCAGTGTAGACACATGATGAATGTTTCAAGCCCCAATTCTGTCAACTATTAGCTGTATCCTGGAAAACTGATTTAACGATGTGTTCTTCAGCTTCTTTGTGCAACAGGAGAAATGATAGTACTATTTTTTTTAGCACAATACTGAAGAGAAAATGCACTACAATATGGAAGGGTTTAGAATCGTTCCAAACACACAGTGAACAACATTGATTGTGTTCTTATGGGAAGAAGCCCTTGCAAAGATCATCCAGCTGGGCAGCAAACAACACAGATTTCTTGTTCCCTAATTTTTCTCAGGTCTGTCTCTTGTTATTTTTATTGCCCCCCTACTCGCTGCTCTATGACCTTTCTAGAAACTGTTTCACATCTGTGTGGAATTCTTCATGTGAAAATCCAAGCAGAGCTCCGACCTCCCTCACCGGATTAGTTGCTAAATGATTGCCAAGCGCTTGGAAGACACGCAGCTTTTGGAAAAGGTTGTTTGTTAATTCTCCTCATTCTGAGAAGGGCCGGTTGATGACAGCCCTGGACTGAAGTGTCTCTTCTCAGACAAATACTCAGGCTGTAGTCACTGTGGAATTTCCAATTTGCAAGTGGCCAGAGGGCACACTGAGACATTCATGGTGAAACAGCCCATCCTGCACCTGGCATAGGATTAGGGACTGCATAAGGAAAATGTTATTTCCGGCATTCAGTTCTCAATTTTTCCCCCATTCTCTCAGTGGGTTTTGCATAGCAATCTTCCTGTCATAGGTAAGGAGATCAAATGCTGAAAGACAATCTTACCTGAGAAAAACCCATTAGAATGAGATTATGGAAATAAATAGGTATCTTTAGTGGTTTAGCAAGGTCTGCAGATGACATCATTTCCACAAATTTTACTGCATTTAAACATCTAGCAAAGATACTTAAAGGTCCCAGAGGCATCTTCAGCGAATGTACAGGATGCAATGGAAAAGGAAGGAGTTTTCATGGAATTGTGAATTGTACAGGAGTACCATCAAGAGATACATATTCATAAGTCATTAACAAATTCCAGATCAGTTCATGATTATTCATCATTAGAAGCACACTTACTCGAATTTACATGAATTATTCATTGGCTTTGTTTATGAACATCTTTAACTGATTAATGGCAAATCTTGATGAATATTCCTGAATTGTTCAGCCTGAAGCACAGACCATACTGAATGAAGTCATGCATCAGGAGTGTAGGATGAATAGTTGATACAGGAAGAGAAGTAAGTTCAATGTCATTTTGCAAATATGTCTGGTTTAGAAATCTGAGGGCTTAACGTTTTATTAGTATCGTACTGGCAATCAACATCCAGCTCTTGAAGCTCTTGGCTATAGAGTCAGAAAAGGTGATGTAAGGCACAGCCAGGAAGCATGGCTCAGGCGCCTCTGTGGAATTTCTCTGGCCGAAATTCCTGAAACCAGTCTCAGACCATGAGTAGGTGGACTTTGCATTTAAATTGCTTCCTCAAATAAAGTATCTCATTGTAATTTGATACCAAGCAATGCTTGCAGTCCCTCCAAATAACCTTAAGTTTTCATGAGTATTGAAGTTTCTTAATGAGGAATTAGAATGAAAATGGATCATTGAAGAGCATTTGAAATATTGAGAAAAAGAATTAAAAAATATCTATATTTTTACTTGAAAGGTTAAAAGAATAGAAGTATGGTGCATGTAGTTGTGATTTAATTTTCATATATGTTTTATTTCCATACTGTACTTTGTTTTCTGGAATACCAAGGTTATTTATAGTATAGCAATACATTCTATGAGAAAGGTGGATGACGGTGCTTTCTTCTTATTGTTTGAGACAGCACTAAAATACCAGAGACCAAAGTGATTTTGTCATGCAGGCTACAGTCAGAGATCATTGCTCAGTTATTCAAATTGGCCATTGAGTAAGGAGTCACAGAATTAAAGCTGATCCTATAAGAAATATGGACAAAGGTATATAGTAGACAGAGTGAAAATACAAAATATGGAATTTATGAAGACACACTGAACCACAGCTTACTGTTGTGTTTGGCTTTTGTGTTCTGCAAGGCAACCATGAATAGTTAAATCAGAAGACCCAAGGAACACAGTTTCTTCAGTATCGTGTCTTTCTTTCTTTCTTTCTTTCTTTCTTTCTTTCTTTCTTTCTTTCTTTCTTTCTTTCCTCCTTTCTTTCTCTCTCCTCAATTTTGGTGTATGGCTTAAACTTTGTAAACTGTTTTGGCAGTATCTAAAGCACAAACATAATTTTAGAGGGCAATGACATAGCCTTGCCATATGCTCTGTCATTATTTCTGCTGCCCTAGTTTTTCTCAATGAGATTGTAAACTTTGATCATCTATATAGAGATCTGAATACACTGAATCAGTTCATGAGTTGGAGAGCAAGATACAGTGGACCCTGCCATGGAGGAGTTTCTTACTTGATGGGATCCAGTATGTTCATGGCCTGTGCAAGAAGATTATTTCATGACTGTACATTCTCTCACTATCCCTCTCCCCATATTTTTAAAATAAATATGGATTTATTACTTATTTGGTCACTGGATAGCAATTGTTTCAGAAGCAGAGGATTAAGAAAGAGTTGGCAGTTTTCATTGTATATTGTGAGCACAGTCAAGTTTGCCAATCAGAGAACCAAACAGATAAGAAAAGCCTTCCTTAGCCCATGAAATATGGTGTCCAGGTTCCAGTCAATATAATAAAGTTCAGTTCATCTCAGTGCACTGCTGGCCCACAGATGACAGCAAGCTACTGAGACTGCAGCTGTGTGGCTCTCAAGATAGGAATGTCAAAAGAAACCTGATATACAATTTCAGGCAGTAAATTATTTATGTTTGATTCTGACTATCACTGTTTAGATAGAATTCAAAAATGAAGATGAAGGTTTGGTAAACTATAGTTAAATAAATGAATAAATATAGTAGGAAATAATTAAGTTAGTAAATGGTGATTCAGACAAGTATGATTTGTGCCTAATACACATGGTATAAATATTTCATCCCTTATGCTTCCTTTATAAGTGCCCACAGTTACAGTTATATTCACTGAAGATTGATGTGGGATTTCCCTCTGTATGCTGTGAATACCATTGGTTAATAAAGAAACTGGCTTGGCCTGATAGGGTTGAGTAGAGAAAGGTAGGAAAAACTAAACTGAATGCTGGGAGAAAGGAGGCAGAGTCAGGGAAAAGCCATGGAGCTGCCACCAGAGACAGACATGCTGAAACTTTGCCTGTAAGCCACAGCCTCGTGGTGATACACAGATTAATGGAAATGAGTTAAATTAAGATATAAGAGTTAGCCAGAAATACACTGAAGCTAATGACCAAACAGTATTGCAAATAACATAGTTTCTGTGTGGTTATTTCAGGGCTAAGCAGCTGGGAACAAACAAGTGACCTCATCACAACAGAAGATAATGACATCTACATCTGCAAATATGCCCTAAACAACACTAGTATGTTGCACAAACTTTAAGGATTTCATTTTATTGTTTATACTTAATATTATTTTAACTTTTTATGTACAAATACATTTTAATTATCACTTATAAATAACAATGTATGCATAAGGCATTAGAGAAATTAATATTATAAATAAACATACACATAGAAAGAATATATATTTACAGATAGGAGTATTAGTACGAAATATTGTCTCTCACCAGTATAACCAGTGTATGTTTATTTTTATAGCACACTAAATGATGAGAAGAGATTCTCATATATTTTCAATATACATTCTGCCATAACGTTGACTATTATTTATTTTCATTAGTCTTTTAATAACACACTATCACATATATAGACAAGATATGCTTTGTAGATAGAGATACATTCTATTTATTACTCAGGGGAGAAAATCAATGAACATGGTGGAGCAGAAATAACCATTACATGGTGACTGCCTTTGTCTCTCAGTTTTAATCTAGAAATCTCTAGTGCTTTCGGTGATCTGGCCTACATACATCAGAATGTTTAAGAACCTTACTGACTAGTAGTTGTTTGTGCATTTAAAGTTTTGTAAGAAACTTAGCATGACTGGAAAGAACAGGGTATGTGGACAAAAAAAGATCAGCCTGGTGGTGGTGGCACATGCCTTTAATCCCAGTACTGTGGAGGCAGAGGCAGGTAAATCTCAAGGCTAGCCTTTAGCCTGGCTTACATAGTGAACTCCAGGACAGCCAGAGCTGCCCAAATAAACCCTGTCTTGAATATCAAAACAAAACAAACAAACATAAAGGTATCAAGAAAATGATTTTAAAGGAAACTTCATAGAACATCACTCTTGTGACTTGAAGATTCTAGTCGCTCATAATCACAGGGTGCCAGGATATAGAACCTAGAGGAGAGCAGGAAAAGGGATTTGGTGTGCAATCTTTAAAGCACAAAGTTTCAATTTCAAAAAAGTTTAAATGAAATAATCCATGTTAGTATTGTCTTTACTCAGTCAGCATAAGGTATTGCAAATGTTGAATTCAGCAAATTAACTCTATCTTTTTTTCTTCTCTATTTTTTCAGAGAAAGAAAATTCCACTGCAGCCACTTAGAATGAATACATTTCCATAACTCAGAAACCACATAAAGGATGCTTGGCTCAAATTTCAAACCTTCTTGTGTCATTTCGTTCTATAACTTTTCTTGAAAATAGTGTATCTGAACACTCCTGCACATAAGAACTGAAATGACAAGAGCAATTTCCTTTAACAATGTGTCCCTCAATCAATAGAAGAAAGGCAAGAGGTTAAAAACAAAGGGAAAAATAAAACAATAGACATTTTACATCCAGGTGTGATGTATAGATGCATTCACAAACTGTGAGTTTCCACTCAGTGACTAACTCTTTGCCCATAGAAATAGTATACAATGCTAAAGGGCTCTGGAAATATCACCTGTCTCAGCAGACCTCAATAAATACGCTGTTGTGAAATGAATACATGTATTTCTTTGGATCAAAACAAGATTCTTTTTGATACTGGTGAGAAAAGACAAGGAAACCAAACAGAAGTAGATATTTTTAGTGCAGTGATAAATATCTTGTCCCCATAATGAAGCCATTTTCTTTCTGTGGCAAGGTTAATGGGGCTTATTTTTCAATCTGACTTTCCTGATTTGTTATTTTGTAGCAAGCTTCTGTCCTCTTCACATTTAGACTGAGGCAACTTAAATGGTAGGTGTTGGGTTTACTTGATGACATAGTGTGTCCAGTGCCTCATTGCATTTCAGGATTGTCTCTTCAGGTGGGAACATTTTGCCTTCAGCCACTTAGACAAATTGAAGTAGGAAGGTTAAGAGGCAGCAGAACAGGCAATGAAGTGTCAAAATAAATTGTGGCAGGATAATTAAGCCACAGTCATCCGGTTCATGGTCAGATCATTTATTTGGCACATAATTGCTTTTTCTATAGCTGATGTATCAAAGAAAGCAGGTATGCTGAAAACTTCTGTTAATTGTACCTAGAGAAAATTGTGATAAGGTTTGGGAAAACACTTTTTTATCTACAAATGTTTCCTGGAATTTTTTTTCTAATAAAAATCCACATGAACACATTATTTCTTTCTTATCCCTTTCATGTACCATAAAAATGATTTTACAATTTAAATTTCTTTCCTTTATGTTCTGCTTTATTTTTCTTTCATTTTGAAATATTCATTTTAGGGGACTGGAGAGGTGGTTCAGAGTACTAGCTTCTATTGCAGAGGATGCAGGTTTGATTCTCAACCTACATGGCAGCCATCTATAACTCAAGTTCCAAGAGATCTGATACCCTCTTTTGCACCCCCACCAGGACCAGGCACTAATGTTAAAAAGTATATACATACATCGATCCAAATCATTCACAAAATAAAAATAAATAAATATATTAAAAATAAAGAAATTTAAATTGCACATTTTAGGAATTAAATGAGAATGTTTCAAATAACTATGCAAGTGGACAAAAGGAGTAGAGGTCATGGGCTAATATGGTTATCATAAGAGTTATGCTGAGTAACCACTGTCAAATTTGCCATGGATTAATAAACTGTGTTGGTTGAAGACATTTGAAGTTTCTAAGATGGCCAAACTGGTATCTCTTCCTTTATGGTATAACTAGATTCTTAAAAGGTCCTTATTGCCTCAAGTCTTCATTGGATCCGCGAAGGCCAACCAGGACAGGATGTTTCTGATTTACTGAATTGTTTAAAATGTAATAAAGATTTTTACAGAATAAAATATTACACACGTTTTTTATTCAAATTCTGAAGAAACAGAATTATAGCTGAAACGTATTCAGAATTGAAAGTCAAAGGGAAAATTGTAAGTTGGAGGGACTCAAGATTCCTTGGTAAAATAGTTAATTTCTGTAGTTCTAGATGATATAGAAGTGCAGTTCAACAAGGAAGTCCAGGATTTATAAGAATAAGAAGACAAATTTAAAAAGTCTTTACGTGAAATAATTTATTTTGGTTTTGAAAACCTTTAAAATGCTAAAAAAATCTAAAGTTTATTTTTAAAAAAGGGTATTTAATTATATATAAGTGTTCCCCATCTCTCTTTCTTTCCCTTTCTTTTCACCACAGATTGAGCCCAGGTTAACCTGGAATTCACTCTGTAATCCTGTATTGCCTCTATTGCAATGACTGTAAATGTTAACCACCATTCCAGACTCTATAAATATTCTTTTGATGTACTTTAAAGTATTATTCTGTTTAGTTATGAATATGTATGTGGAAAGGTGCCTACTGGGTCCTGAAGAGGGCATTGGATCCCAGGAGCTGAAGTTACTTGTGGTTGTAATATGGGTGCTGGACCAAACTCTGTTGCTGCAAGAGCAGTAAGAACTCTCAATTGCTAAGCCACTTGCATGGGCGCTTTTATAAGTATTCTTCATATGGTAAATTGTAGATATTTGAACAATTAATTAATTTAAAAAACACCCCTCATATTTTTATCATTCAAAAGTCAAGTGGCCTCAATTTTACTTAGTCTTTTAATTTATAATTAGTGGTGTAGATTGTCTGTCTATCGACTTGTATAAATAAAAGCCAATATCAAAGTTTTAAGTATGGTGCTTGAGACAAACGCAATCCCAAAGAGAGATATTCTCTGCTGCTACTGTGAGAAAAAGCTTATGGTGCATGATTCCAATATCCTGACAATGTATTTGGAGGTTTTGGTTGTGATTCAGTGGGTCTTTGATTGAATGGTCAACTTGTGATCATATTGCTACCTTTGAAACTAACTTTTGTCTTCTAATTGGTTTATCCTTGAGAAAAGGAGGCATTTTAACCCACACTATAGGTAAGTAGAGGAAGCACATAGATAGCTTGGGGAAAGAGCAATTGAGGAAGAAGGAGTTGGAATTAAACCTCCAAGTGATAGCATGCTGCCCTTATTTCAGGAACCTCAGGAAGCACTGACTGTGGTAGCAAATTAAAGAGGACTAACGTGACAGCAATGGGGAGCACAAGACCATGGGCCGCCTCACGGTCTTCAACCAAGTCATGGCTGTCGATGCTAAGATGGTAAGTTTTTAATGGGTTTTGAGGAATAGTGACAACCTGTTATATTTACATTTTACAAGAGTCACACTGGCTACTCTGTTGAAAACTGGTTTTCAAAAAAAAAAAGAAGATCAGGAATATTAAAAGCTTATAGCAATAAGTTAGCTAAGAACTGATTGTGACTCTGAAGAAGTTGATCATTAAGGACGGAATCTTCATCTAAAGCAGAAAAGGGTAGGTGGAAAACACGTTAAAATGATTTTTAAACATAAAGACAAGCAGTTCTGATGATTACTTATTGTCGAAACTAAATGACTCAGAATATGAATTTACAGTTAAGTGATACCATGTGAACATAATTTTTCATTATCAAACTTAAAGGTTAATTAATAATTGGGCAGATATTTTTCTCCTGCCACTGTCATGGTACCACGGACAGTGACTCACACGCCCCCAACTGTTCAGCTATGTTTGTGAATTAATCTGGAAGATTCATAAATACCACAGTGGTGTAGGAGGTCCTTCTGTTTGTGTGTTGCTTTCATTGGTTGAATAAAGAGACTGCCTTGTCCTTTTGATAGGGCAACACTTAGGTGGGCATAGTAGACAGAACAGAATGCTGGGAAGAAATGAAGCCTGGCAGATGCCATGCTTCTGCCTGAGACTGACGCTGGTTAGGAATCTTTCCCAGTAAGCCACGACCTCATGGTGCTATACAGATTATTAAAAATTGGTTAAATCAAGATGTGAGAGTTAGCCAAGAAGAGGTTAGCACTAATGGGCCAGGCAGTGTTTTAAATGAATACAGTTTCTGTGTAATTATTTCGGGGGTTAAGCTAGCCGGGCACCGCCAATGAGGCCCACACCTATTACTACAGGAAAGACTCAGGATATGAATTTACAGTTAAGCGATACCATGTGAACATAATTTTTCACTATCAAATTTAAAGGTTAATTAGTAATTGGGCAGTTATTTTTCTCCTGCCACTGTCATGGTACCACGGACAGTGACTCACACGCCCCAACTGTTCAGCTATGTTTGTGAATTAATCTGGAAGATTCATAAATACCACAGTGTTTAGAAAGGTCAGCTGCATAACAAGAATTTTAAACTGCTAATTAAAATCAGATATTTAACTCAATTTCCATGATTCTAGAAAACATGTAGTATAATGGAATGAAAATTGAAATAGAAATAAAAACAAATGTATTAAAATGACACTAAATATAGAAAACTTGGGCACTTTAATCAACTAATTTAATATTTCTGGATCTTGGAACATTCAATGGAAAAAAATGATTGGAAAGAGAGTTAAATAAATTTATCAAAGGTATTCTCATGCCTTAATTTTAAATATGTTTGCTGTACATTGACATAAACATGATAGTTGTCGAGACCTGTACCAGTGACAGATTTTCAGTGTTCCCAGATTCATCTCAAATGTAATGGAATGTCTCCTACAAGCACTTGTCTTCATGTAAAGGGGAACAGTATAACTATTATCCAAGTAAAGGAATTGTCAAAGACAAATAACTGGGCAATATAGAATTTCAATATTTCATATTAAAAAGAGAGGCAGAATGACTGGCTGATGAAGTAAGTTATACCATAAGTACTCATGTTGTCTCTGTGGTTTTCCTCTGTCTATGTAGAGATTGAATTATACTCTTATGCCTCCTCTACTCAAGTTCTGAAATGACTGCCAAAGCTTCATGTGTAGCAAAAACATTCAACAAAACATATTTTTACTTTTACTTGTTACTGGCAAGAATAATAGTCACTTCCAAAACTTCCCTGCAGATGTTTTTATTTATGTCTCTTGGATCAGAGTTCTATAATGCTTTCTATATACATGGCAGCCATTTAGTGCAGAAATGGAAGTACCATCATCATGTCTTTTGCTGAATGAAATTGTGACATTTAAACTCCAAAATGTGTTATTATTTCTTTAGTATATCTAATGCCTAGGCAGAAAAGTTAAAAATGGCCCTCAATTCTATCTTCTCTGACTTAAAGGAAAATACAGGCTCCACACTCAACCCTGCATACCTCTCTCTCTCTCTCTTTCTCTCTCTCTCTCCACATTGACTTTGACAGACATGTGCTGCTACTTTTCCATGAGATATCATTTAGGAAATTAGCTACATCATCATAGTAAGTTTCCCACCACACCTTATTCATGGCTTTTCTAACATTTGGAGGATTAACAACAGGTTATGGGAAGATTTACATAATTCTAAAATAATAAGTAGAAATTAATTCTTTTAGTGCAGTGCTTACGGCATTGATCCCACTAATCCATTGTTATCAATAATTGTACTCTCCCACAGTATTTAAGACTGAGTTGTCTGCACAATATTAATGAACAATACATAAAAAATGGAAGTCAGTTCTATAAATAGTCGTGCTACATTTTATCCTCATAAATAAAAATTTTCTTTTCATTTGTTAAAATTTTTATGTTTTTAGTTATTCTAAATAATTATATATACTCTTTATCCTTACATTAATATATTCCATATGGTATATGCATGCTATTATACCAACTTTAAAAGTTAAGTGTATCAAATGCATTCATTCATTCAAAAGCCTTCAGTAAACTTCAAATTTTAAATCTTACTAATTTTTTTGGTTTTTGCTTTCTGTTTTTTGTTTGTTTGTTTTGAAGCAGTGTTTCTCTGTATAGCCCCTGCTGCCCTGGAACTTGCACTGTATACTACTCTGGTCTCAGATTCACAGAACTCTGCCTGCCTCTGTTACCTGGGTGCTGGGATTAAAGATAGGCAACACCACCACCCAGCAAATTTTGCTCATTTTTAATGAGATGATAAGTTATGTCCAAAGCTACTAAGTTTTCAAATCTCAGCAATAATGCTTTCTAAGTAAACAAGACACTTAAAACTTTTACATTATTACATCCCTCCAATCCTAGTAGACTTAGTACCAACATTTTCATTTCTGTTGTCACAACCCTAAATCTATGACTTAGAAATTACAAAGAATTTAAGAAATAGGTCATCAAAAGAACAAATAATCCAATAAAAAATGGGATACAGACCTAAACACAGAACTCTCAATAGAGGAATCTAAAATGGCTGTAAGACAGTTAAGGAAATGCTCAACATCCTTAGCCATCAGAAAAATGCAAATCAAAACATCTCTGAGATTCCATCTTACACCTGTAAGAATGGCCAGGATCAAAAACACTGATGACAACTTATGCTGGAGAGGATGTGGGGTAAAGGAAACACTCCTCCATTGCTGGTGGGAGTGCAAACTGATACAAACACTTTGGATATCAGTAGGGCGATTTCTCTGAAAATTAAGAAACAACCTACCTCAAGAACTAGCAATACCACTTTTGGGTATATATACAAAGGATGCTCAATCATACACTGTAACACCTGCTTCTGTGTTACTCTCAGTACAGTTTGCATGCCACTGTACCATATGCGAGCCAGGCAAGGGCATGGAGATTGAAAGAACACACAAGAGTCCTGGGTAATTCGAAAGGAGATCAGCCGAATGCCGTTTATTCAAATTTAGGGAAAACCTTAAATACTTAGCTGCTGCACAATGGAATACCCCTCCAAGGTGGAGTCAACAATGCCCTATAGCTAATCACCAGCTGGGGCAGAGGAAGCATAGGAACAAACAGGAAATGCTGGCTGGACAGAGACATCCTCAAAATGAACACTGGGAGCAGGGGTAGACCCATGGGTCCTACAATACCACAAGGACATGTGCCCAATTATGTTCATAGCAGCATTGTTTGTCATAGCCAGAACCTGGAAATAATCTAAATGCCTCTTGACCAAAGAATGGATAAGGAAAATGTGGTACATTCACACAATGGAGTACTACACAGCAGAAATAAAATAATTACATCTTGAAATGTGTAGGCAAATAGATGTATGTAGAAAACATCATATTGAGTGAGGTAACCTAGACCCAGAAAGACAAATATAGTATGCACTCACTAATAAGTGGCTTTTAGACATAAAGCAAAGAAAAACCAGACTACCATTCACAACCCCAGAGAACCTAGACAGCAAAGAGGACCCTAAGAGAGACATACATGCATCTACTCTACATGAAAAGTAGAAAAAGATAAGATCTGAGAAAATTGGTAGGCATCATGGGAGAGGTTAGAAGGAGAGGTGGGAGAAAGGGAGGCTAACAGAGAAAAATATATAACTCAATAAAACAATTAAAAATAAAGTAAAATAAGAGAAATTATAAATAATATTTCTAAAATAATGAAGTTACTATTTGTCAAATTCTACTTTTTTCTACCAAAAATCAGTAACACCAAAATATCACAATTTTTATTTTGAGATCACACACACACATACACACACACAGACACACACACACACACACACAAGAATTACAACCACATAAAATTACTTTCTGTACCCCTGAGCTAGTAAGCTAGTATTGGACATTATTAACTTTACTCATGCAATAACCCCTGAACAGACTTGTCACCAGATCTGCAACCCCAAATTGGAGATTGAAGACGAAGTCACCCTGAGTTTAACAGCCAACTTTGTACTTCACTTAGTCTAGTCACAAAAATATGATTAATATAGCAAATGTAGGCCTTTCCCCTCTGGGTATGACATAATTCTGTCTGTCTCTTTACAAATATATTCCATGTGTGATGTTGATCCGGCTTGCTACAGAGCACACCAGGAATGCATTACGGTCTCTGTTCAGAAGGAGGAAATAGTCAGACTTATTCAATCATGGAAAGTGTAGATTTATATTTCTAAATGCCATGTGTCATTTTAGAGGGGACTCTGGTTTTTGCACATGCAGTATCATAATTGTCCTGTGAAGAAAACAAGAAGTAGGAAAAGTAGTAATTCCTTGAGCCTTCAAAGGACAGTAATGCTGGACCTAGAAAAAGGATCATCAAATATTGGTTTGAATTTGTGATGTGAAGTTATTGGTTTATTTCGCATTGAAATATTGAAAAGTTTTTTTCGGCACTGCAGGCTTTAAGTTATGTTTCATTCCTCATTTTAAAGTCTGAAGTCAAGAGCAATGGCTTTGAGAACATAACAACAATCTTCCCAACACAGCAAGTTTAATTTTTTACAATTATGGAATGTAGGAGAAAAGATGAAGAATGAAAATGTCCGAAGATCATTTAGAATGTAGGCATACATTAAATACTCATTAATGCATTGAGTACATGCACATTATATTTATGATAGACTATTGGTAAAGTCTGAAAATAAGGACTAAACTGATGTTATCCTTGGCAAAAGAAGAAAATCTGTGCAAGAAATAAAATGTTAATGAGAAAATGTCTATTTGATGTTATATATTTATTTATGTATGTATATCAAATGTACTAACACTCAGTGAAAAGAAACCAGCAATAACTTATACTATGAGAACAACACTGGCATATCCATCCTAATGATTTGAAATTTTGCAACAAACTAGTAGATGAAATATCAGTTCCACTAATTAGGAATTACTGGGGAAACAGGAGGTGTCACTTCCCGACTCACAGAGATGTTTTTATTATATAGCCCCCTTAAATACCATGTATGTATTGAATGTGACTAATTTTCTTCTATAAGTCTCCATACCAATATCTACTCTCCTATACTTTATTAAAATTTCTTTTTAAATGCAGTTTCCAGACATGCTGTGGTTGTTGCACTCATGAACTCAAAGCTGCAGTGGGTATATGCACAGATTTATATAAAAATCAAGCAGTCAGAATCTAACAAGGGGATTGGCTCACAAGGTTCTGCCCTCTGCTAGGGAGCTATTGGCAGTGAGTGGCTTCAGGATAAGGGACAATCATTCTCCTGTGGATAACTACACACCTTTGTGTCTATGGGTATAACTAGACTCAGTGTAATATAAAAAATTAAAAAAATAAAAAATGGAGTTGGAAAAAGGATATGTTGAAGGAGGTCTGTGGGGCAAGTCGGAGTGGAGAAGTAGGGGTGTTTATACCCTAAATATATTATACACATGTATGAAGTTCTCAAATAATAAAACATCATAAAAAGATCTCTTTTCAAACACAGGATCATATAGTGTACAAAAATAAAGCAGCATTAACTTTATGTTTGACTTACAGAATCTGGAAATGGAGAGTCAATGATATTATTGAGAAAATATCTGGATTGGATCTGACCAATTCCAAACAAAATCTTTCCTTAATTGCCCAGTTCCTCTTTGTTTACTTTGTTTAGACACAGATAAATTACTTGTGAATAACATGTTCAGTGATGTCATCAGTAAAACATGTAGTTCTATTTGTTCAGAGAAAATTACTGACAATCAACATTGGATGTGGCATAAACATTAGAGGAGAAATGACTATTTGATTAGATATTTAATTACTTTTAATCAATCAGAAGACACTTGGATGTTATTGATGGCACTGCTGACTCTGATACTCCTTGAGGGGTACTTGCTTATGAGTTCAATGTGTTTTCAATTTATAATTTTGCAATGAAAGAGGTATGGCTTTAAGGGACCTCTACACACAGATCAATGAACTGTAAGCCTTCAACAAGCTTGTATAGTACTTGTTTCAAACATGTTTCAAGGGCCATTCTTTTAGTATTTCATTAGCTGTCTGTTTAGGCTAAGATTTACTTTCCTTTCTAACTGGTTTACCTTATACCTTCTATGGGGACTGAATGTCATTAGCCAACTCAGAGGGATACACTGGTCTCTCTCCTCCATCACCTCCTCTTCCTC
>PVIU01020877.1:16227-33039 GCA_004026605.1 Ondatra zibethicus | reverse complement strand
AGAAAACAACAGAAATTCCTTGGAGTGGGCTCTGCCCTTGTAGACTTGCTGGGTTTTCTTTTTATACTGCTTATCACAGTATACTTTGATCTTCTGATTATTATTTTTATTTTACTTTTCTTCATTTTGCTTGGTTTTGTTCCTGAGACAGTGTCTCACACTGCAGCCCAGGCTGACTTGGAACTCACTAACCTGGGACCTTAGATCTTTAAGTCGCATCCACCCAGGCGTGGACAAGATGCCTGGCAGTTACTGAGGCCTTGAAGGCGGTGATCAGAAGCTCGTTCTTCATCTCTCTTTTGTGTAGTTCTTCTCTCGTGGATTTTGTCTATAATTTCCTTCCGGCTGCGAGATGTGCAGTAGTGTTAGATAAAAATAACCAACCGTTGTTTTAAAACTCCCAAGATTCCTTTCCGAAGACGTCTGCATCTGTAAAACTTTCCTTAGAATGTTTCCAGGGACCATGCATTTGAAGGCTTTGAAAGCATCTAGTTGTTACTCACTTGTGAAGCAGAAGGCGGGTTGTCTACAGGCGGGCTCTCACCAGTGCTGCTGTCTTAGTCACACCTTTTCTCTCCCCTCCCCCACACTACAGGGACAAACAGGGGAGGCACTCACTTGGCCCCTCCTCTTTATTAGTTATGCCCTTTGCGGCAGCTTGGCTCCTGGATGCCTAGGACTGCACTCAATACCTTACGGTCCAGGCTAGTGGTTATACATAGCCCTCTTCCGTCCACACTTCTACCCAAGGCGGGTGTTGTGTGGAGATGAGAAGTGTGGTTGGGTGTGGAGCATGGTTCCAACAGAACTGCTGAGCAGCTAGGAAGTAGAGAACGCCACAAAAACTTTAAGGCCAGCCACTTTCTCAGTGTTGTACACTGTGACACCTATCGCCCAGAATAACTTAGTTCACACAGCCTCTGTGAGTTCCTTTAGTGGCTCTTCTCATAGCATGTAAAGGTGAAGCAGCAACTTTATCTATGGCTGTTTCTTGAATGTCTGATGACTGCAATGAGCGATCGCTAACCTTCTAACTATGCAGTCTTTAAATGAAAAAGCTGCATGTGCTCACATTCTCCAGAACAGTAAATTATGGGGTCTGGTGTCCAAACACAGCCCTTTCTGATGGCTGGGCTATTAACTCTGTGCTACCCCCACCATTTAGCTTAAACGTCTCAAGCGAACAGTTCTGTATCAAAGGGGCAGATTTCAGAAATGACTTTTTATCGTTTTCATATCTGTTACAGTATTCCACACCCTTCTACCTTTGAGGGACACGGCTTTCCTTAAAGATTCTGGATGTATAAAACATAGTGTTTCCACTAGGAAATAATCTGCCCAGGGCTAGAAACAACTTTTTTTTAAAAACAGATTAATTTACTTTTATAATCATCTCTAGTTACATCCATCTTCCTTCTCCTTCTCCCTTTCTCTGCTCCGCTCCACCCTTCCTGGGTACCCATTGACCTCTCTGGGTGCTTACAACAAACCCTAGTAACTCCAGAGCCGGGGATCCAATTTCCTCTCCCACAGCCTCCACAGGTGCTTCTCTCATTTACACACACACGCACGCACACACACACGCACACACACACGCACACGCACACACGCACGCACGCACGCACACACACACGCACACACACACGCGCACGCACGCACGCACGCACGCACACACGCACGCACGCACGCACACACACACACGCACACACACACACACGCACAGACACACACGCACGCACGCACACACACACACGCACGCACACACACACACGCACGCACGCACGCACACACGCGCGCGCGAGCACACACACACGCAAGTGTGTGCACACTTAAAAATAAAAATCTAACATTTTGGGAAAAGAATTTTTAAAAAGTTTTGCAGGGGTGTGGTGGTGTGGCATGGTTTGGTGGTCACACACGCTTTTAATCCTAGCACTTAGGGAACAAAGGCAAGCAGATCTCTGTGAGTTTGAGAGCAACCTGGTTGCATAGCAAGTTCCATCCCTGCCAGGTTACACAGTGAAACCCTGTCGCAAAATAAGTGAGAACAAAAGTGTTTTATGTAAGCTCAGTAGAGGCCTGAGTCTCAGTAGTTTACCCTGGTTCCAAGAAAGACCACAAACTGTGACTACCCAGGCACCACCCAGGAACAGACCATACAAAGGAAATTCCTAATGTTCCAACCATTTGTAGATAGGATCACCTGCCAGCACACACCCATAGCTTCTCAACAGGACACCCCAAAACAAATGTCAGCCAATCAGGGGTCCTGAACCTTAGAAATCCCTCACCCTCACCTTTGCTACTACAAAAACCCAACCTCAACTGAGCTCGGGGCTCTCTGATCACTCCAATACGCTGGACACACTGAGAGTCAGAGTTTGCAAACTTGTGTAAGGATAAAGGCTCTTTGCTTTTACATACAGGGCTCGGTCTCCTGGTTGGTTTTGGGTGGGACTCCGTGATCTGGGCATACCATTTTATACAAGAAGGGAAAACATTAGCATTTAAATATTCTACTCGGAAATCGGACGAATAAAAATGTGTTCCTTCGATTTTTCAAGACAGGTCATGTTATTTAATTTGCCTGGAAGGGTTAACACGCTGGCCACTATTAGCTTACAATTAACATTTTCATAAATGGCTTTCCTTGTACCTATAAGTAAAGATTAGTTTTCCTGAATGAATGTAAACAAACAAGCAAACCTCCCTAAAACAACAAACAAACAAAAGCTTTCGGTTTCTCGAATGTATCCCTGGCTGTCTTGACACTTACTCTATAGACCAGGCTGGCCTCAGAGGTCCTCTGCCTCCTGACTGCTGGGACTAAAGGCGTATGCCCACTACCACCCAGCTATGAATGAATCTATTTTATACTGTATGATGGGGTAGAAAAGAATGAAAGGAAAGGAAGGGTGTCTGAGGTGGGCATTAAGGTGTTAATGAAATTCCATTTTGGTTTTGAGCCCCGGGGAGCGGAGCTCTGGAACACATAACTGGGCTTGCCTGAGATTGGCAGCGTCTGTGCCACTGGAGACCAGGGGACATGAAACACGGGGTACAGGGCTGAGCCTGGGGCTTGGAGACAAGCTTTGTCTTGACATTGAATGCTGGGAAGAGATATCACATTTTCAGCTCCACACACTAGTTTTTCTGTAGCCGGAACTATTCCCTCTGGGCATAGTTCATATCATTCTAAGCCTTACTAAACAAGCAGCCTGCCTCCATTTTAGGTTTGAAAGCCATCTTATAGGAAAGACAAACTAGGTTCATTCCTGTTTATGATTAAATCTGCTTTTCAAGGATTGGGCTATGCCCCACCTGTAACTTTAACAACATATGATTCTTTACTGCTGCTTCTGGGAAATGGCAGCCATGCTTTTGTAGCAAAAAGTTGTTACAGCCTTCTTACAACCCTGCCTCTGGTTCATAGGTCATTATGACTACCTGGCTATGACCACCTTGTTAATTTAAGGTCTGCTTCTCTAATCCCATCTGTTTTGGCCGCCAAATCCTCCCATTTGGAAACCTCCTACCCCTGAACTATAAAACCCTTGCCTTCCTCGCATGTGATGCTGACCTCTTGAAATCCACTTTGGGGGAGAGGGGTTCCCATGTACAGGAGTTAAAAAACTGGCTTTAATGAATTCGGCCATGTTGATTTGAGTAGGTAGTCTTTCTCCTCACATCTGTGGGATTATCTTTACCTGTGTCTGATTTACTTCTTTTATTTGCTTTTGCAGTGCTGGCCGTAGAATTCCGAGGTTGCACAGACGAGGCCCACGTTCTCCATTATTGACTGCTCCTCCAGCCCAGCTTGGCTACTTAGGAGCCCACAGAGTAAGTGCAGGCCAAAGAGCTGGCATGCAAACTGGGCATGTGTCCGAACATCTCTAGTCTGAGCTTCTTTATAGGAATCTGCTATACTCTTTGATCTCTGAAGACTTACTTTGTATAAGCATTTCAGACTTTCTGCAGAGTAAGGACTTAGGGACAACAATCTGTCATGGTTGTTATTAGCGTGTTATGAAACCTGTACAGAAGCTGTAACAAACTTTTCAATCAGTCTGTATATTAATTATTGTAGGGTGATAATGGGTTTGGTTCACCGCTGGCACACTGACACGACTCTATGCTTTTGGCTTGGTTTGTGCGGATTCTGCCAGATGACTTACTGTGGCCTTTCAATATTTCCGTCCGATTTGCCAGCCAAAGCAAAAGCTTCAGTGTCAACTTGTTAACAAAACCCCCTTTTCCAGCACAGCAGTTTAGCCAGGATCAAGCACGCCGCACAGAACAGCAAGCAGACTGCTTTCTGAAAGAGACCAATGTGGGTTGGGGCCGTTATCTTTTTACACTGGTTTTTCTTTTTTGTACTTGTGAAAGACAAGGCATGTATCCTTAGCATCAAAAGCAAAACAAAAGCACCCGCGGGTTAAAAAAAAAAAAAGGTTCTGAATCCTCTGAACCAGACGGCTCAGTTTCCTTTGCTTAAACTCATTTCCTGCCAGTCAGCCTTTGCCGTGCAAAGCTCTTTGGTTGCAGTTCACCAAGACTCCGGACCCTGCCTCTTGCTTGTTGACACTCCTTTGGGAGGTCAGACTTTTAGGCTTTTCCATCTATGCCTTCTTTGATGAGATTTATAAAAATCTTTGCCACACTTTTCTCTTTTAGTTAGTTCACCCACACGTCCTTGGTCTCCTCTAAGCTCCCCTCCCCTCCCCATCTTCACTCCAGTTTAGACCAAAATATGTGTGATCTCTGAAAACAAAACAAAACAAACCCTACCCCACACAGGCTGGCCGCGGCTCTGGCTTCTTTCCAGGATTCCATTAGCTGGACAATGCCCCAGCCCCGGCCAGAGAGCCTAGGCGTGCTGACTGAGGAAACCCACCTGGCTCTGCTTGGGTGTCCGACTAAGCTGGGTCAATAGCAGGTTGAGGCCAGGAATGGGGTATAATTGTTTTACAAATCCAATAGGGTAAGATGAGGCCAAGGCCTCACATCCACATCAGAAACAGGTTCAATTTAGAAGTGGGTTTTTAAAATGCGTTTTATGTGTTTGTTATTATTACCCTTTTCCGGTTTAGGAAGCTTCCAATGAACTGTGGCCTATTTAGTATAATACATCAGCAGAACAGGGCAGTCTGAAGTTAGAGTTCTTTTAGGTTTATTTATTTTGTTTTCTTTTTGTTTATTTCCAAAAGACTTTTCAGTATAAGACTTGGGTTTAGGACGACTAAACCAATCCCGTCACAACGGGAAATGGAAGGCTTAGCATTTCATTGTATCACAAAGGCAGATGAAGACTGTTTGGGTCTAAGAATTCTCCGAGGTTTTGTCTGATTCTTTAGGAGAAATTAACAAATGTGGAGAGGATTTTAGTCAGTATTTTAGCATATGGTATTCCCATTCGTCCTCCACATATCCCACTCAGGAGGGTGGGGACCTTGGTCTGATGATCACTGCATTTGCTGTGAACTGGAAAAAGTAACTTTTCAGAGGGAGGGGAATACACCACCCACCTGGTGAAATGCACCCTTCCGTTTTGCTGGGCCTTTACATCCAGGGTCTCACCGGGCCACAGCACCCTGGCACCCTCTCCATTTACATCTTACGAAAGACTAAACTTAGATGGGACCTATCCATTCCTATCACCTATCGACCGCGAACCCTTTTTGTTTTTAGTTTAAGCTGCAACAGCATAAATTTGTCTGTTTAAAGTTGCATGGATTCTAGTAGACAGGTCTGGGATGTCCACCCACCACTTGTATCTTTGAGCATAGCCTTCTTTCCTCTAATGCCTATTGCTAATGTAATTATTTCCAGTCCAGTCCTAGGGAAATCCTAAGAGAAGAGAACAGCACAGGCAGCCAATTACATAACGAAGCCCAGTGTCCGCCAGCAGACAACTAAGAAATTATATATGTAATATGGGACACTACTCAGCCTCTAAAGGAGGACCCAGAGGTCATCGTGCTAAGTGAAGCAAGCAAGCCAGCCAAGGAAAAGCAAAAGTCACATGTTCTTACTCTCTCACAAAGGAGAGGCTGGTGCTTGGGGTGACTGGTGACAGCGTCCAATGATTCCATGAAACGGGAGAAAAGAATTATCAGCATTTGAGGAGATCCATTCAGTTATTTTTGATTGTATATGAATGAAAAAAAAAAAAGGAAAGTACATGACCATGCTCAGGTATAGTGGAAGAGAGAGTTTGTTGTAGATAAAAGAGAGAGAATAGTTGGGTATGGTGGCACACCCCTTTAATCCCTGCACTAAGAAAGCAGAGGCAGGTGGATCTCTATGAGTTCAAGGCCAGCCTGGTCTACAAAGCGAGTTCCAGGATAGCCAGGGCTGTTACACAGAGAAACTCTTTCTAGAAAAACCAAAGCAGAATAAAAGTGGGTGTGTGTGTGCATAGGTAGAAGCTGGGATATCTGGGAAAGTTCAGAGTCAACGTGACCAGACTGAGCTGGGCTGGCCACGTGGGAGGGAGGGAAGAAGGAAGGGAGCGAGGGAGGAAGGAAGGGAGGGAGGGAGGGAGGGAGGGAGGGAGGGAATGAGGTGCAGCAGCCAGGAGGTCAAAGTTCCCAAAGGGGCAGGTAACCCAAATGTCTGGATTATACTGTATATAGGGAAGAACCTCCCGGGGGAAGGGCAGCCCAATCCCTGTGCTGGTGAGTTCAGGAAAGAGGGTGGGGTATGCCAGCCTTACCCTGTAACAGGCAGGGACTGCAGAATGCTGGGAGAACCTGGTGCCTAGGTCAGCTTTGATATGTCAAATAGGCACCTCAGCCATTTGTTTAAACCCTAACAGTATTTGCATTTCATTTTGGGTCTCATAAATATATGCATTACGACTTGTCAATATTCAACAAGCTAAAACATCTTTTAGGTTTTCCCTTGGCTTCTTAGGTGAGTGTCTACAGGTCCAGGTTGATGGGAGAGAACAGCGAAGGTCTCATGATCCCCACAGTGACAGCTGGGAAGACAGGATCCACACTTTCAGGGTCCCTCTGTTTCAGCATATCCCTTGTTCTCCCCTCTGGGGAACTACTAATTCTCTCTGTCACCCTGCTTTTCTTCTTTCTCTGAAGTTGCTGTTGATTTCAGTGCTCAGAGGAGAGTAGATGGCTCTACTGTTGGCCTCCGGAGTTGAGAGCCCTAAGCAGGCTGACTCGGAGCTGTATCAGTGACGTGTGTCCATGTGGACATCCTGTCTGTCATCCAAGAGCACCCATCTAGATAGTTTCATGTGAACTTGAATCATGCGGGAGGGCAGTGCTAACACCTCATGCCCTGATAAGGCAGAACATGCCTTCTGTAAATAAACAGAGGAACAGGAAAACAAGAACGACACAAAGTTTCCCCCCTCCCAATAGGACCCATTGGGCTTTTACAAAGACAGGACAAAGTTTACAAAGACAGGACATGTGCCCGGCCCTTAGGAAGAAGAAAGGGACAGTGTTCTGCTTGACAGTTACTGAAGGAAGCACACTGTGTGAACTATCTCAAAATCCCAGAACATGGTAACTTTTCTCCTTGTCTTACTCCCTGTTTCTTTTCTTTCATGTGCTGCATCCTGAATTCAAATATATCGGCAATTCTAATTTTCCATTTTGAATTTGAAGAAAATGATACTCCTACATGGGTTCACATATTTTTTTAAAAACAGACAACAGTAAAGTAGTGGATGAAAATGAATGCTTTTTTATCCCTCGTTTAGAACACATATATTTAAAAAAAATTTTTATCAAAGGATGGCAGGCTCTCCTGCCACACCCAGGAAGTCTCTTAAAAACATTGACAAAGCTGTCAGTGCAGACTCGCTCCTGGGCCAAGGGAAGTCAACAGACTGCTGGTGTGTTAGAGCCTTGCTTTTTATGGAAAAGAGATATTTGGTTTGTGTGCAAGGTCTAGCAAAAATTAGTAAATGTATACAAATGAATGCATCAATGTAAAAATTTTCAAAATTACTACTACATTAGCATCTGACTTACCCAACCTGCTTGAACTCTTCTGGCTTCTGAAGATTGTGTGGGGACCTTTATAATGCTAATTTTGGTGAAGTACGAAAGCTATTAAAGTCTGAATAACCTTCCACCGTCCAACATTCTGAAGCACTAACTGTGATTATAATTTAAAACAAAGACAGAGTTGTAAAAAATGTGTTTCTAAAACCACTGCAGCTACCAGTTCAAGGAAGGTTTTTAAAAAGAGTCTGGACTTCAGCAAAGGAAAACAAAAAGATTAGCAGCTTCTTATTGATCAAATATTATCTCTGTTTCAACAGGGGAAACAGGCAAGGAGTACAGGTTATTGGTAGTGTACAGACTAGGCCCTGAGTTCAATCCCTAACACAGAAATACAAGAGTCCATGAACAGTATTTGAATATTTTCCAGTTGGCTAGTGGATTACTTACATTTTAAAGTTTCTTATTTTTGATGCTATGTATTTGTGTGTCTGTGCCTGTTCACATGAGTACCGTATCCTTGGAGTCTAGAAGGCATCCTCAGGCTCCCTGAAGTGATGAGTTCCCTGACATGGATGCTGGGAACCGAATTCCAGTCCTTTGCATGGAACTCCAGCCCTCTGCAAAAGCAGTAGGCTCCCTTCCCCGAGACGTCTCCTTGGTCTCAGAGGTATCATCTTTAATCTGATTTTCCTTATGTCTAGATCAGGTGGTGTCTGGATGTCTAAAATGATGGTGACACACACAGCGTCTTGGATTTTGTTGTTACTGTTAATGTAACATAAGCTGGAGTCATCTGGAAAGAGGAGCCACAATTGAAAAATTGCCACACCAGATGCCTGTAGGCAGACTTGGGTAGGGTATTTTCTGGTGAATGACTGATGTGGGAGGGCCCAACCCCTGTGGGTGGTCCCATCCCTGGTCCTGAGGTACTAGTCAGTATAAAAAAGCAGGCTGAGCTGGACATGGGGAACAAGACAGTAAGCACCATTTCTTCATGGTCACTGTTTAAGGTCCTGCCCTGACTTCCCCCAGTGATGGACCAACCACTCAGTATACAGTGAAACAAACCTTTCCCAAGGTGTGCTTGGTCATGATTTTTATCACAACAGTAACAACCCAGCTAAGACAGAGTGCAACTGCTCCCTACAGTTATTCAAAATGAGAAATAATTTTCAGAAATAACATGAATCTTTTTACAATGAAGGACACTGAATACCTAAGTCCAGCCTTATTTGTTAATCATTTGAAAGCTAAAGCCCTACATAGTAGCTTACCCAGAGAAGTCAGGTAATCAGAAATCCACCAGATCTAAGCACTTCACAAATTAGGATCTTTATGACAACCATTATATTCAACATAATTTAATTTTATTTGGAATGAGAGAATGTTTTTGTATCATTCATTAACTAATGATAATTTACCTTTAAGAAAAGAACACTTTAGACTCTTGATCACCACTAGAAGTTCTTGTTACCCCAGCCACCAATATCAGACCACCCTAAAATGACCCTCTTACGTCTCCCTAACCATTCTGGTCTTTCCACTGTGTTTATCAGGCCTTTCCAAAAAAGGAAAAAAAAATCCTACCTGATGCTAGTTTCTAAGGCACCAGATTCTCAACGTTTTTCTGCTAATTTCCTGGCTAGTTATTGTTTTTCTGAGACAGGGTTTCTCTGTGTAACAGCCCTGCTGCCCTGGAACTCACTTTGTAGACTGGGCTGGCTTTGAACTCACAGAGATTCGCCCGCCTCTCCCTCCCTAGTGTTGGGATTAAAGGAGTACACCATCTCCACCAGGCTTCATCAACTGTTTTAATGGCTTTACTTCTTCCATATCTTGGATGGCTTTGTCTTAGCCGTCCTTCCTTGTTGGGTTCATCTGATATCATGACTTTAAAGACTATTTCCAGCTGATGCCCTTCTTTGAGCCATATCTGTATTTGTTTTTCTCCACTTTTATAGTCTGGCATCTAGTTGATAACATTTCTAACTTTTGCTCTCTCCCATAGCAGAATACAGTCTACTTTAAATTGTGTTCTGGATTGAACTATTGTTTTTTGAGAATAATTTTTATTTAATCAATTAATTTTAAAATTATTTTATGTGTATTGATGTTTTGCCTGCATGTATGTTTATGCACCGTGTGAGTGCCTAGTGACTGCAGAGGCCAGAAGAGGCAATTAGATCCCCTGCAACTGGAGACAATTGTGAACTGCCATATGGGTACTGGGAATTGAACCTGTGTCCTCTGGAAGAGCAAGAAAGAGACCTTGTCAGTCGTCCTCATCAACTTAGACCATGAAACCCAATACAGACAAGTTCAACAGACCCACCATGTGTAGGCGGCATCCATGCATGCCTTCAGCATTGCCAAGGTATACATTTCATTCAGTGTCATGCTCTTCCTCTGGAAGAGCAGTCAGTGCTCTTAGCCACTGAGCTCTATCTCTCTGGCTCTAAATCAAAACTGCTTTTGTTACTTCCACAATTGCCAAGTCGTTCTAGTAATTGCTTTTTCTGACCTGGACTATGAAAGAAGCTACCTACTTCTTTATTCCACTTCTACTTAACACGGCCTGCCCAGCAAACTTTAGTCCTCGGCTGGCCAATTCCAATCCATTTGGGAATGTAAATCCAGTCATTTTAGCCCCACAATCAATCCTTTTCAAAGACTTCTCATTACATTTAGGGTAGAAGCCAACTGTGACATAGAAGGCTGCACAGGACAAGCTCTTGCCTAATGGGCTGTAACTTACCCTGGCCTACGTGGTGGTGGATCGCCTTGGCTGGCTTGCTCTTTTAAGTAGGTCAAGGTTACTTGCGTGGAGATCTTGGCACGGCTTTTCCTACTGCCTGGGCACACCTTCCCAAAGCCTTGAAGGGCCTCATGCACGTCTTTCAGATGGCGCTGAGGTTAGATATGATCTTTTAAAACTATGATGAATCATCACTTCCTGACATTTTATTGACAATTTACTTATTAAATAAGTAATTTACACGTAGTTTTTGACTTACAAAGATGGTACCTGATACGTAACTGACAAGCATTTATTCAATTGTAATGAATCTATTAACTCTGATTTTATTTAGTATATGAAGTCAGTCAGTATTGCTTTTCAAAATGTGTTCTATAGCACACACCTTAAAGTTGTCAGTTTAGCTTACGTACTTCCTTTCCTGCAGAAGTGTTATCATTTTCTTGACTTTTGTTATTAAAAGGAGGGGACCAGGCGGCGTCCTCACAGTCTTTACTCAGGTTTATTTACATTTCTAAAGTCTGTTGTGTTATCTTTATTTTACAAGCAAGGATAACATTTACCTTTCCAAAGTGAAGCGTGCAGAGATAATGCATTGAAGTGTCTCTCACAGAACACAGCTCATTTTTTTTGTGCTCTTGGGACAATGACAGGCATTCCTTCCATTGAGTGCCCTATGCCAATGTCCGTCACACCACCAGCGATCTTAAAAACCAGTAGACCTGGGCATGTGATCACATGCAGTGGAAAGCATAGGAAGTGGAAGGTGTGGGGAGGATATGGAGGGAGGAAAGAACAGTTTCCACGTGTCTTAAGTCCCATCGTACTGTTGCCCAGTTTCAGAAGAAATTGGGAGCTGCTTAGGCAAATTTCATAATCTGAAAAGAAATATTTCTCAGACCTTTTGAGTAGGTGGTAGAAGTTAAAAGTGTGGAGTTAGAGCTACTAATGAAAGAAACTAACATTTTTGAAAGTCATAAGTATATGGCTACTATACATGTTATATAATATATATTATATGTATTTAATTCTGATTTGTTGAGTAATTTAAATACAAACAGATAAGGCAAACAGGTATGATTTAACAAGTCAATAGGATTTCACTGTCGAAAAGATGGCCAAGTATGGTCTTAGTATACAAAATAAGTCATTTTGGTTATGAACAATGTAGTAACAAAGATAAAGTTTTTGGTTTTTTTCCTTTTGGAATTAATGTATATGAGGACTTTTCCTCCAACAAGATAACTCTAACATCCTTCTAAAAGTAACTGGCTTTCCTTAAATGGATCCAGATCCTGACTTTTGAAATCTGAGTATGTTGCTTTGAATGATCAAAGGAAGACAGTTCCTGAAATGCTGGAAACTATTGACTATGGGAGATAAGAAGCCACGTGCTCTCACTCCCCTAAACAAGTTTGTTTGACCCACCTGCGTGGATGTGCTACATCACATGTGGTGGGAGGTTCACAGGCAGGAAATATGTCAGGACATATATTTGCCCCTGATTGGTTGTAGGCTGGAGGTCTTCACTATGTATTCTTGCCTCTAATTGGACCTGATAGAAAATGCAATGAATTATGGGATTTCCTTCCTAAGCCCCTGCAAACTGTGACTTGGGCCATTTCCTGGGAACCTGGGTATGGACCTGGCCAGAGCCCATCCATTTGGTTAATATTTAATTAAAGATTGTTTCAAATTTTGCTTTAAATTCCCAATCAGTGTGATTAACATATTGTCTACTCTGTGCATGGTTAAAGATGTGCCCATAAATTCCAAGGGTGAAGCCTAGATTTTGCCATCAGTGTGCATTGGCGTAACTGCTTGGTTCAAATGATGGAAGGATGCAAAAGTCATGTCATATAACTGTCAGAACTAGACAACAAGGTACATTGTTTCTCTACTTTGTACTATGGGGAAATAACTTTCATTTCGTAAGGATGGTCAAGCGCTCTGTAACTGGAGCTGAGGTCTCCTGGCAACAGCCAAATGTGTAGCCATTCAGGAAACGGGTCCTTCAGCTCCAGAAGAAAGGAGAGAAAGATTTAGCTCAAAAGTCTGCAGCTTGACTGCAGTCTTATACAGACCTTGAGACAGGAGTGTCATGTACACCATTTTTAGATTCCCAAGCCTCAGGAAATGGGTTAGATAATAAATGTTTATTGTTTTAAGTTGTTGAGATTTTAAGTGATTTGTTGTGAACTAACAGAAAATAAGCAGGCCTATTCCTGACATTTCCCCTATAAAGATGTTTAATTATGCACTAAAGAAGCTGCCATGATGTTATAAAGAATTTCTACCCTTTCTACTTATTTATAGCATCATAGCAAATGCAAGGGTCCAGTTTGGGTTAAGCTCACTCCTCAGAGGAGGATGAAAATGAGAATTTCTCCTGACAGTGAAAGGATTTGCAGGGAAGTGACTAACAGGTGGTGTGCGTGCGTGTGTGTGTGTGTGTGTGTGTGTGTGTGTGTGTGCGTGCGTGTGTGTGTGAAAGCACTCACGGAAACAAAGACCTTTTCCCTGCCCCTTTTACTCCCGTCCTGTCCTACTAATTAGCATCATTTAACTTTCACAGTTTAGAACCAGGTCAGAGAGTCAGAGAAGATTAAGCTCCTCTCTCTTGGAGATGCTTAATTTAAACTGTTTGGAAACCATTTAAAACTCCCTGGAAGGCTCTGCTGGATAACATGTAGAATGTATGGAGAAAGAAGAAAAATGCCCCCACAAAGCCAGGGGATCAACTCCACATCAGTACTAGTGGCCAGCTGCTGCAGAGGTGAAGCAGAGGAAACTCTTTACCCTGAGCTTACCTGGGTTGACAAGCCTGGCTTTTCTAGATGCTGATGTGTGGATGGCTCCCTTTCATCCATAACTTAGGGTTAGCGTGGCTGAATTTCATAGTCGTCTTTTCAGCTGAGTTGAATTCTTTTTGTGTCTGTTCTATTTTTGTAACTTTATTGTTATTGTTGGTGTGCACTCATATGCTTGCCCCAGTGCAGGTGCAGAAATCAGAGGACAGCTTTGTGCAGTCAGTGTTCCCATTTCACCTTCTTAGGAAAGACAGCTTAAAGTAAGCATTGGAGAAACCAGGACTGTCAATCATGTAGACATATTTTCTTCAAAGGAAAAAAGTGAATGACTGGAATTGTCAGAGTGAAAGTGGCCAAACAACCGGGTGACCCTTTGCTATTCTGTCAGGAGCTAGCCTCCACCCGAATCCCCCAGTATCCTGCGCTTTGTCTCTCAGTGACTAGAAGCCATCCCCACGAAAGAGGCCGGTGTGCTTTGCATCCTCCACCAATAGAATCTGTCATTTGCCTCGCACTGATCCTTCCTCCAGGCCCTAGCCTGAGCTCTGCCAACAGAACTCGTTTCGGGGGCGCAGTGGGTTTGAGGCAGGGTTTCTCTGAATAACTTAGCATTGCATTGTACACCAGGCTGGCCCCGAGAATACCCTTCTTAACATGAAGACCACAGGTGCATTACTACCTCGCTAGGGAGTTTCTATGTAGCCATGCCTAAAGTTTTGTTATGATAATGGTCACATGAAAACCCCTTCCCAAAGTTTTCTTTTCTTTTTATTTATTCTCTTATACAATACATCCCAACCACAGTTTTTCCTCACACCCGCACCCATCTCCCAGATCCATTGCTCCTCCCAGGGATAGCAACCGAACACAGCATGACAAGTTACGATAAGACTAGGCGCATATCCTCGTACCAAGGCTGGGCCAGGCAACCCAGTAAGAGGCAGAGGATCCCAAGAGCAGACAAAAGAATCTGAGACACCCCAACTCCTACTTTTAAGAGTCCCATAAAAACCCCAAGATAAACAGCCACAACATATATGCAGAGACCTAGTGCAGATCCATGCAGACTCTGTGAGACCAATTCACTCTCTGTGAGCCGCTTATGAGTCAGGCTTAGTTGATTCTGCGGGCAGTGTTCTCCTGCTGTCCTTGACCCCTCTGGCGCCTACAATCCTTCCTCATCTTCTTTCATGGGGGTTCTCCAAGCTCTGCCTAATGGTTGTCTGTGAGTCTCTGCATATACTCTCATCAGCTGTTGGAAGAGTCTCTGGCTAGGTGCCCATCTATGAGTACAGCAGATTGTTATTAAGAATCATTGTATTGACTTTTTTTCTTTTTCCCAGCTGTGTTTGGTTCTACTGTAGGTCTCTGGGCTCTCCAGCTTCCAGGTCCTGGCCATCCAGACAGTGTCAGGTATGGGCTCCCGCTCATGGTAGGGACCTACCGGGTATGCTGGTGGCTGGCTGGTCCGGCAAGGAGTCTCTGCATACATTGTAGGCTGGGATATAGTGATGAGGAAAGGAGGGGGGATTAGCTCTGGTGTTTGTGGAGGGCACAGTGAGAGTGGAGGAATTCCGTGGGCAGGCAGCCTACTTAATCTTCTGGCAGGCATGGCCAGTGACTGAGCAGGGCATGACTGACTGCCTGAGGGACCTGAGAGAGCAAAAATGGTACCAACTCCAGTTTCTTCACCTCATGCAAAGAAGTCTCTTTGCCCACATGAGGCTTGCGGGGGGGGGGGTATCTCTAACATGCCTCTACTTGGCTTCTGGCGATCAAACTCAGGTCTGTGAGCGAGCATCGCTTTCCACTGAGTCATCTTGCTGGTCCTGTTTTTAAGTATCCAGAGATACCGGCCACTTCAGCGATCTGGCTTCAGAAATAATCTCCAGTGTTCTTGTTTGCTTCCTGGGATCCAAATCCTAGATTAAAGTAAACAAAAAAAATTTGATTTAAAAAAATGTCTTCTTGCCAGGCTGTCGTGGTGCACGCGCTTAATCCTGGCCCTTGGGAAGCAGAGTCAGGTGGTCTGTGAGTTGGAGCCCAGCCTGATCTAGAGAGTCAGTTCCAGGACAGCAAGGGCTACACAGAGAAATCCAATCTTGGAAACAATGACAACAAAATCTAAATTTAAGAAGTTCCCTAGAGGGGGCTGGAGAGATGGCTCAGCGGTTAAGAGCACTGCCTGCTCTTCCAAAGGTCCTGAGTTCAATTCCCAGCAACCACATGGTGGCTCACAACCATCTGTAATGAGGTCAGGTGCCCTCTTCTGACCTGCAGGCGTACACGCAGACAGAATACTGTGTACATAATAAATAAATAAATCTTTAAAAAAAAAGAACTGGCCTAGAGTTCTCCTCTACATAAAAAGTAAATATTATTCATGGTCCTTTCTATGGAACAAAGTGAATTTGCTGGCCATGATAGGGACATATGATGTGTATAAATACTGTTTTACTAAATACTGCTTTACTCCAGCCATCTGAAATTATGCAAAAATTAGCCCCACCCCCTCTCAGTGAATAGTAGTACAGGATCTGAGATCCAAAGAGAAGGACACGCCCACTGGAGGCTGTCTAGCCCTTCGAGTTAGTCTGCAGTTTCCATTTGAAAGAATCTCAGAAAGACATTTTGGTTTTCAATTCATAATCTGTCACCAACCAAGCTCTTCCACCAATTTATTGTACTTAGAAGCTTCATTTAGAGCATGGAAAAAAAAAGGCAGACAATCCATTTTGTTTGGAGGTCACACCTTCAGGCTGCTATATCAATTGTATCCCTAAAGTTGAAGTGACAGATCTGAGAGAAAGCTGAAAAGCTAGGGGAACGCTCTCTGCACAGCGAGTTTGTGAATTCGTGAGAAACAAAGGAGTCTGACTGACCGCCTGGTCACACGGAATCCCTGCGTCCCTTTATTGAGACCCTAGACTGCAGCTGTTTCCTGTAATTCTTTCAAAGAGTGGCTGTGGGTTCGGGTCAGAGGATCAGAGCTCATTACCATTCCCGTCAATCCAACTGAACTTCGAACTCCTCTGTAGGAGGTCCTTCTGCATTTGTATTACTTTCACTGGTTGAATAAAGAAAACTGCCTTGGCCTTTTGATAGGACAAAAATCAGGTAAACAAAATAGACAGGACAAAATACTAAAAAAAAAAAAAAAAAAAAAAAAAAAAAAAAAAAAAAAAAAAAAAAAAAAAAAAAAAAAAAAAAAAAAAAAAAAAAAAAAAAAAAAAAAAAAAAAAAAAAAAAAAAAAAAAAAAAAAAAAAAAAA
>PVIU01020877.1:0-16127 GCA_004026605.1 Ondatra zibethicus | reverse complement strand
CCTTGTGGTAAACACAGATTAATGAAAATGGGTTAAATCAAAAATAAGAGTTGGCCAAAAAGAGGCTAAATATAATGGGCCAGACAGTAATTTAATTAATACAATTTCCGTATGGTTATTTCAGGGGTTAAGCTAGCCATATGTCTGGGACCATAAAGCAGGCCCTCTCTCCTTCAACACTCCTCTCTGACTGTTTTCCAAGACAGGAAGAAAATAAACTGTGTTACATTAAAAGTACAACAGATTCACTGCTATTTATCCACTCTTTCCTTCAGTCTAATTTTTAAGAAAAAAAGAAAGACCACATTATTCCCAAAGAAAAAATGATGCACATTCTTTTTGTTCTTTTGGAAATATAGTGGAAAGAAATGTGAGTATACTATGTGTAGAATATATATTATATGATATATACAATGTATAATAAATAGACATATATATCTGGAATTTTTGCACTTTTTTGATGATGATAGGTGCTCCCCCTTTCACAGAGTGCCATCCCTCATTTCCTCCCCACCAATTCTTGTCTTCTGAGGTTTGGTTTTTAAGTGGTAAAGCAGTGGTCCATTACGATTGCATCGTAAGCAGCAAATGGAAATTAACCAAATTCACGTTGAGAAAGTCTTCCAGGGTAAGTGGCATGAGTTGTGTTCTGTGATATGCTTGGGTTACTTTCCTTTTCAGGAAGCCAGAAAAGAGGTGCAGTCCAGTATATGAATAGAACGTTCAAAGGATGCTGCGTATCATCACGGATCTCTAAAGCATACACGTTTCCTTCCAGGTGGGCCATCATTTGTTATTTCCTTTCTTCCTCCATTTCCTCCCCCCTCCCTCTCCCCCTTTCCTTTCCTGTTCTTTCCTTTCTTTTCTTCTTTTTTTTTTTTGAGACAGGGTTTCTCAATAGCTATGGAGCCTGTCCTGGAACTTGCTCTGTAGACCAGGCTGGCTTTGGACTCAGACATCTGCCTGCCTCTGCCTCCCGAGTGCTGGGATTAAAGGCGTGCGCCCCCTGCCACCCAGGTCTTTGCTGTTTTTAAAGAGGGGAGATGTTAGTTATCAGGAGAGGGTCTAGGAATGTCAGTGTGAAGGGTGATTTTGCTGAGTTGTAGAATATTAAGATGAGATAAAGGCACCTCACAGTAGGCTCCTGTGATTAGCATTGTTCTTTAACTTCTACATGAGAAGAGTTCCTGGAAAGAATATTTGGTGTCTTGCTTCAGAATACCACATTTTAAAATTTATCATATAGGGTAAATGTCTGAATGGGGCAGTATGGCCATAAATTAAAGTTAAGAAAGAAAGGCTGTACTTTTAGACAAGAATGTGAAGAATATCATGAGCACAGCAATGGAAGCTGTGTTGTGGATGTGTTGCCTATTGGCCTGCGTTTTGGTGTTGGCATCTGGCAGCAGCTTACCACTTTAAGTGCCTTTCAGTGGCCAGGTACTGTGCATTTGCATTGTAGAGTTGCAAAGTGACACAGGCCCCGCCTAAAAATCCTGGCCACCCCAGATCTTTTTGTCTTGTTCCTTCTGTCTTTCAGTTTTGTTCTTTTCTTGACAGAGGTTTTTGTCCTGCCTAGTCCCACAGCTGTTCCATCCCAAAGAAACACACAGAGGTCTGCATTAATCATAAACTGGTTTGCCTATTCACTCAGGCTTCTTATTAACTCTTTCCTACATCTTAAATTAGCCCATAATTCTTGTCTGTGTTAGCCATGTGGCTTGGTACCTTTCTCAGTGAGGCATTCTCATCTTGCTTTCTCTGTGTCAGTTTATAATTTAAAAAAAAGAGGGAAAATTGAATGGGATAATAGGTAATTTAGTGTGAACTTATTCACACTAATAATAATAATAGTGACTAATAGAGTGAATACTTGTGAGCTTTATTTATGGACAATTTACATTGGTATAGATTTTTGTATATTGATACAAGTTCAAATTATATCTGTTACATTGAATATGCTCCTATTTCTGTTTACAATGTTTGTACACCTATGCCAAGTTATTTTGTCAGATTGCATGCATGCATGTTTCTACCTCTGTTTTAGACATTTTGTATATTGATACAATTTTAAGATATATTTATTATATTTCATTATATATTTCTACCTCTGATCAAGATATTTATATGTTGTTTGCATTTTGAGATCATTGTTCTCCTTTACTGCACAGTTGTTTAAAGGTTATTTAATATTCTGATATGAAGTCTTAATCTTTTTTTTTTTTTTTGGTTTTTCGAGATAGGGTTTCTCTGTAGCTTTGGAGCCTGACATGGAACTAGCTCTTGTAGACCAGGCTAGTCTCAAACTCACAGAGATCTGCCTGCCTCTGCCTCCCTAGTGCTGGGATTAAAGGCGTGTGCCACCACCGCCCAGCTGAAGTCTTAATCTTTAAGTTATATAGGTATTAAGTATTATAGGTCAGTAGTCATTCATGTTTGTTATACCTTTAGTCAGACTAATTAGGTTCTTTAGATACATAAAGATTGTATTTTGCTTAGATAGGTAATCTTCAACCACTTCAAAAAATGGTAGAACATGGCATTTGAATAACTTAGTATTCTGTTGACATGAGACACAATTGCTCTTGGCAGCACTGATCTATTCCCAAGAGAGTGTTGAGCACCAAAGACACTCCACTTGGAGTCTGTTTTCTTCTTGGTACAACTGACCTTTGGGCAAAGAACTGCCCATGCCTCAACCACTCACAAATTATACAATGTCCGGACTGGACAAGCAGAATACAAGAAAAAAATACTGTCAAATATTGCCAAGACAGGGTAAGATGGTTTTGAAAATTTTTCTGCCTCTGAAAATGGTCTGTCAGTTACTCTAGCCTCAGCCAAAGTTGGTTGCTTCAACATTGCAAATGAAACTTTGGGTTAATTGCTCAGGTAGCCAGTTGTCTCTGTCTTCTGCACAATTTGGAAGTTGCTTGATTGCATTTCCTGCCTACTCAAGTAATATTATCTTCCTTCTCAGATCTTTGATGGGGTTTAAGATTAGATAGTTGTAGTTACCATCCTCTTATGATCTAGCCAAGCCATTTCCAATACAAGACTTAGACTCCTTAGGATAGAATGTTTGTTAAAACAGAAGGATGTTTCTTGTTTAATATTGTTTATGCTGGTTGTAATTCTAACTTTATACTTGATATGTGTTCCCAGTGTACATAGTTTTGTACTAGGTTTGGAACTCTCTTATTTAAACAAAAGGGGGAGGTGCTGTTCCTTTGGCCAATAGCCCACTTGGGTGTGGTCTCTTATACTATAAATGCAGCTGTAAAGAGTGTGCTCGCTCTCTTGCTTCTGGCTCTCACTTCTGGCTACTAGACTGTGTTTGTGTTCCCCATTCATGCAGAAGACTGCGATCTAGGACAGTGATTTGTGAGTCTCCCCTAAATAAATAACCCTTTATTATATGTAATTCTGAACTAGTGTGGGATTATTTTGTAACTTGGTGTAGGAGGTTCTTTTGTATTTGTGTTGCTTTCATTGGTGAATAAAGAAAGCTGCTTTGGCCTTTTGCTAGGGCAGAAATCAGGTAGGCAGAGTAGACAGAACAGAATGCTGGGAAGAAGGTTGTGTGGCAGACGCCATGAAACTACTTTCTGAGACTGATGCTGGTTAGGAATCTTTCCTGGTAAGCCACGACCTCGTGATGCTATACAGATTATTAAAAATGGGTTAAATCAAGATGTGAGAGTTAGCCAATAAGAGGCTAAAACTAATGGGCCAGGCAGTAGTTTAAATGAATACAGTTTCTGTGTAATTATTTCGGGGCTTAAGCTAGCCGAGCGGCCAGGACAAGCCAGGCGGCTGGGACAAAAGGCAGGCCTGTTCCTCCTTACTACAGTAACTTCCAACATCATTGTTCCTCTGTCTTCTGGTCTGTCTGTCTCTCTCTCTTGTTTCCACTCCAAGTCAGTCTTTTGTTCTATCCCTCCTCCTTCAGTAAACCTCTTGCATTAGATCTGTGATGTGTGTCATTACCTCTCAGCAGTTCCTCTTAGCCAGGACTGCCAAAGGAAGCTGGACTCATGGTTTGAACCCTTGGCCTATAGGGAGTGGCCTTCTTGGAGGAAATGTGTTATTGTAGGGGCTGGCTTTGAGGTCTCATATGCTCTGGCTATGCTGTGTAGTAGACACTTCACTTTCTGTTGCCTGCAGATCAAGATGTAGAACTCTCAGCTCCTTCTCCAGCACCATGTTTGCCTGCATGCCAATATGCTTCTTGCCATGACGAAAATGAACTAAACCTCTGCAACAGTCTCAGTTAAATGTTTTCCTTTATAAGATTTACTGTCATCATGGTGTCCCTTCACAGCAGTAGAAACATAACTACACAGTATTCCTTTCTGCCATTTTATCACTACAGAATCCCAGTAGGTGCTGTTGAACCAAGATTTTTTTTTTTCATTCTGCTCACAGTAATGGTGAAAAGAATCAAAAAATATGCTCTTCATGCTTGAAGCTGGAGTAATGAGTCCAGGGTTCTCACTTGTCATAATTTATGCTGACAAAAATAGAAATTTTACAATATATATTGAAAATTTAATATGTAGAAGAATATATATGGTTTTATGGAGATATTAAAATAGAAAACATGATAAAAAACAAAACAAAATGAACACTAGTAGACTCCTGAAAAAAGAATTATAGTTTAAGACCATTGGTTTTAAATCATTGAAAACAACCTAAATACATCTTTATCACTCAAAAAAAGGAACCATTAAAATCAACACATCTTTGCCAGTGAGAAATGTTTGTTTAGTTCTGTAGCTTAAAAATTTATGCTTCAAGATTTGATGAACTCTCAGAAAGCATTTTCTGTGCCTTTCTGGTTGTGGAATCATTTTTCCTGCAGAAGTTTGGTGAGGTCCAGGAAGAAGTGGTGATGGTTGACCTAGAGTAGCCTAGTTCATCCAGTGTTCAAAGTGCTGGTTATTCACTGTGTGCTCAGGCGTTGTTGTGTCTAGTTGGCTCGTTCTCGTGACTAGCGTTGTTGTGCAAGTGCTACAGTTCTCAGTGTAGCTCATCACTTTGTAGATCATGCTTCTTAAGTGTGATTGTTTCACTGGGATTCAAAAACCCATAGCATCTCAGGTTGCTGAAGGCCGCCAATCTGTGACAATGAACCAATGTTTGTGTACAGTGTGGTTTTAGGAAATGCTTTGGGGCTTCTTGGTCCCATTACTGAGCTGCTTGCCACTGGTGGTCCATAAGCAGCTGACTTTTTGTTGCAAATCACAATCAAGAGATGGTCATGGTTTTTGTTGTGTCGAGTAAGAAGGGTAGCAGCTCACAAGTATGAGGTAGGAATCTTTTCATAGGCTATAAGGCACCCACTTACTAAGCCTTTTTATCTTTCCAGTTTGCTTTCAATACTGCAGGATTCATGTTGAGCTTTTAACAGCTTCGTGGGTAGCTGGAAGAGGGTCAGCTTCAGTAACTGCCCCCACCTGATATTTGGCAGCTTCTGATGGCCTGCTACTAGCTCTTCCTTGAGGCTCTTATCTCCGTAAGGCTTCTTGAATCACTGCAGTTCCTGGGCCGAATGCATTGATGTTGCCAGTCGTCTCTGCTGCTTTGAAGATCCATGTTGAGCTGAAATGAGAAAGTTTCTTGCTGGGTGTGGTTGTGCTTGCCCTTAATCCCTGCAGAGGCAGGCAGATTGCTGTGAGTTCCAGGTCCGCCTTCATAGTGAGTTTCAGGACAGCCAAGACTACACAGAGAGTCTACTCCGTCTCAAAATAAAAAAAAAACAAAAATTCTCAATTTTGCTTTTTGCTTAATATTATTTTCATAGTATAGCACACATACAAGAAAAATGTCATCAGTAATAAGTAAATAATAAGCCATTAACAAAAAAGCCAGAAATGCATACACAGCCACCTTTATTAGTAATGTATTCCAATATCAAACAACAGACTCAACAATGCAAAAACGGTCATTATTTTGCACCAACTAAAACTTTTTCTATGATTTTTTAAAAGAAATATTTATTTATATATTTAGTCCTTCTAGAAGCTTTTCTGGTACACTTACTTGATGGCTACTGAAAGAAAACGATACTGGCTCAGGACCCCAAGACCAAGTTCTCAACACAAGGTAGATTTATTTGCCCCAGAGGAATAGAGGGCAGGGAATAAGAGACAAGGACAGAAGATAGAGGACTAGGGAGAAGGGGAAGGGAACAATGGAGAGGGCACATCAATATTTGTCCCTAAGGGATAAAGGGATAAAGGACTGCCTTTGTCTGGGGAGGAGACAGACGTGGGCCATAGGAAAATGGCCATTTATAAAGGTAAAAGGGGAAAACCTGTGTTAGAATGAGGTGTTTGATTTTTAATTGGACATGTTAATTAGGAGACCAAAGGGGGATTTGATAGCTGAACGTCAATACTTTGACAGCTGGACCTTGGTAGTCAGCCTCAGGAGTGGAAGTGGCCAAATAAGGAAGAAGACCTTGTTGGGTAGCTTTAGAAATGTAATCTAAGGTTTTTTTTTTTTTTTTTTTTTTTTTTTAAAGCAAGGTAGAGGTCTGTGTTTTGTGCTATTGTTGTGTCTTTAAAAAATGCCTTCAGTATTGTGGCAGTAATATTGTTCTTTGATTTTTTTGTAACTATATTATATTTTACTCAGCTGTTAAGAAATTCAGAAGCTCAATTTTTCTCAACTTAAATTGATGTCTGTAGATATACTGGACAAGAGTTGAGCTGAAGGCCAGCCAAGGTCTAGAAACTACTTTGAACAGATTTTATAAATATACTTATATATATATGAGTATATTTAATATATATATGTATGTGTGAGGTCCGTTGCTACTACAATGTATATTTCCAAGTCTTACAACTTCTAGAAAGTGCAACATATTATTATATGGAAAATATCAGATAATACTTGATTTGTTGGGATATATCTATTTTTGAGCAAATGTTCACTTCCAATGTCATTGCTGCGTCACCAACACTTTCTACAAAAGGACAAAAGAAGCTTATAAAGGACACACTTTAAAAAGTCATTATTAGCCTAGTTATCTCAAAATAGTACAAGAAATTAAGTGATTGACCCCAATAAATAGCTCATTACATACCACTTCCTTTTCCCCTTAGAAATGAACTCTGAATTGTTAGAGAATTGAACCTCAACAAACTCAAATTCGACTTAAATACTGGAGATGAAAAATGACCCAGAAAATGTCTTCTGATGCTGGTGGATGCACTAAACAGGAGCAGCGCCATGTTCTCTGAGAAAAAAAAAATAGACCACGGTCTCTGTATTCACAAAGTCTGTGCCAATGAAACATCAGACTGCCAACTTGTCCTGTAGTCTTTGTTGTTGTTTGTTTGAGGAAGACTCTTTATATAGCCCAGGCCTGCCTAGAACTCAGAATCCTGCTGCCTCAACCACCCCAGTGCTGGCATCAAAGGAATTTGCTACCAAGTCTGGCGGTTTGTGACATTTATGTATCTGAGACATTGGTGCTGTAGTAGTTTTTGTTTCTCCAGGAATTTGGTCAAGTCATAAATCTCTGGGTCTCATTCTTCCTTACTTATAAGATAGACTGTTTAAATCTGTTCTGTGCAGCATTAGAGCTTTTCTCAGATAATATTAGTGAGGAAGCTGCAGGGGATATGTCTCAATCTTTACTTGAGAAAAAGGAGGAAATAGTCTTTTTGTTTTGTTTGCTTATTTGTTTGTTTTTTCTTTTTCAAGACAGATGTGGCCCCGGCTGCCCTGGAACTAGCTCTTGTAGACCAGGCTGGCCTCAAACTCACAGAGCTCCACCTGCCTCTGCCTCCCAAATGCTGGGATTAAAGGTGTTTGTCCCCAACCCCGCCACCCCCGCACCAAGCAGAAGGAAACAGTTTTATAGCTTGAATTCTGTGGATAGGTTTTGTTTTTTTGAATGATCCATTTATATTCTTAGTGACACAAAATTTAAATCATAATATGAATTTCTCTATTTCTCTCTGGAAGCTCGTGAAGATAGATGTTTAGAAATATGTGAGAGGCATAATACAACATGAAATATCACCAAACGATCTGTGACCTTGACTGATGAAGAGAACCAGTTCACAGTGACTTGGTGATTATTATTTTACATAAAATCATTTAACTCCTGATGTACCCTAGATATATGTCAAACAGTGGTATCCAGAGGATTTTGGGGTGGAATGGTGAGGGACGAAGAATTAAATTACAGCCTCATACATAGCAAGTGACACGTTAACTCAGAGCTCTACCTCCAGACTCCCGGAGTATTTATTATTCTTTCATAGTTTTATACACCAAACAATGAACTTTAGTTGCTTTTGACCCTCTCTTATTCTCTCTCACTCCGCCCATCTCTCAGGGAAGCCCCCTTCATCTCAGGAAGTACCCCCTGTGCTTTCAGACCTTTGTGTGTTGAATTAGGGCTTCTTGCCTGTGCGAAGGAGAAAGCTCATTTATTGACGCAAGTGGCCACAGCACTGAGGAAAGTCACTCTCTCCCAGAAACCAGGGCCTGCTAACAGTCCACCTCAACCAGGAAGGAGGCCTCAGGAACGCCTCCCTCATCCCGAAATGTTGATGGGGCCCAGTCTTAGGCAGGTCTGCAGTATTTAATATAATGTTTTTGTTTGTTTGTTTTAATTTTGTTTTTTTTCTTTTTGAGATGATGTCTAATTAGACTAGACACATAGAAAAAGTAGAAATGAAAAAGATTTGATTGAGATCCTACAGTTTAAAAAAAATCAAAGTGAGCCAGGCGGTGGTGGCGCACACCTTTAATCCCAGCACTCGGGAGGCAGAGGCAGGCTGATCTCTGTGAGTTCGAGACCAGCCTGGTCTACAGAGCTAGTTCCAGGTCAGGCTCCAAAGCCACAGAGAAACCCTGTCTCAAAAAACCAAAAAAAAAAAAAAAAAAAAAATCAAAGTGTTTTATGCTTTCCGTGAGAAAATGTCATATATTTTGAGATGTCTGTATTCCAAGTTAATTATGAGAAAATAAAGCATGGTTTAAGTTCTGACACCCCCTTGGCTCCGCAGTTTGTAATTAACCATCTTCTTCTAGCTCATATGAACATGCTGGAGTTACTCAAGTGTTTGAGGTGGTCTCTTAAACACCTGCTTAGAATGTTCACATTTGGTCTTCAAAAATTCATTTCAGCAGAGACGAAAGCTAAGGCGTGTTTGGTCATATTCTCTGGTGTAGCCGAAGTGCTCGTGGTAAATGAGAACCTGAGCATCGCCTCTCTTCTGAATGTGCATTGGTTATGCGTAAGTTAGTTAAATGTAGTTAGGTTAGGTAAATGTAGCTCAAAGTAGAGCATATGAAGGATGGACAGGAAAACCAGGAAGACTGCCGGTTCAGAAACTGATGGAAGACATAATTTCTGCGGCTAGAGCCTGATTGGCACAGAAATGAAAAATCAAAATGACTGTTACCTGGGTGCCAGGTACACAAAATCACATGATAACTGTGGAAATTTGGAAAACAAGTGTGTAGTATAGTGTGTGTGTGAGGGGGTGGGGTGGGGTGGGATCGACGATGAACACAGTTGATTGAAGTAGGTGTTAGGACCTGGCTGGAAACATTCTTCCCAGAGATTTGCTCTCATTTCCCCAGAGGCCTTGTGGGTGGAAGGGAAGGGGGACAAGTGAACTCAATTCAGGTGACTTGGGAACACCTGGGATGTGTTTGAGACACAAATGCAAACCCAGAAAATAGACGTGGAGCATGAGGTTGGCAGTCAGTGAAGCCCGTGCAGTCGTCTGGTTACTAGAAAGAGAGAATGTCCCCATGACAGAGCTCTTAACTACAGGGACTCAAGGCTTCCTTCCATGTGTGTCACGTGCTCACAAGACTGAGCCCTGACGTTTGGATGAGTCATAGATAATGAGTAGGAGGTAAGTGTGTGTGTACAGCACAGGCTCAGAAAATAGTTGTTGCATGAATGATTGATACTGTTTTAGGTACAGAGAGGAAATTTTCTGTTCTTATCCAGTTATATACAAGTACTAATTTATAAAGTTTTCATGCTCCATGAAAACTAACTTCTTAGAGTGTTAATCATTTTTGATATCAGAATGCTTTTGATATCAGAATTTTTGACTAAATAAATAAGGAAGCCAAAGGTTTAATTAAATGCATTTAATATTCATAACTTCCTTAGTGGCTTGATAATAGATCATTTTCTGATATACAGGTCAAGTGTGTTCATTTTCCCAAATTTATCTAATCAAAGAGGCCATTCCTTGGCAATAAGTTAAAAAACCATAAAACCAAAACAACCTCTCTTCTTCCCTAAGTGTCTGCTGGCCTCATGGTGTGGATAAGACACTGTTATACCCTGACTGCAAAATCTCCCCAAAACCATTTATCTAGGGGTGTCTTGGTGAAGGGGAATGGGTGTGCTGGGTTAAGTGACATTAGGTGATCCTATCTACAATAGTTGGAATGTTAGGAATTTCCTTTGGATGGTCTGTTCCTGGGTGGTGCCTGAGTGGTCTCAGTTTGTGACATTTCTTGGAACCAGGGTGTGTACCAAGCTGCCCTGGCCCCACAGACACAGATAAGTATTGAATACACAGAGTAAGGCGAACCTCAAAAGGAGTTTGGATTGTGGTAGTATTAGGGAGGAACATTATCTTTTTGAAGTTTTTAGGATTCTGAAAGCAAACTTTTATAGTCATTAGGCAATCTTCATTTTTATTAATGTTTCTGCCTAGAGCTGAGACACCAAGAGCCAAGAATCCTACTTAACTCTAGTTTATAGCTCAAGCTTGGGTTGGATGAATTTGGAGACTATGGGATTTTTCAGAGGATACGTATGGGGTATGGGCAGGTGATTGCTATACAGCACTGAAGCTTCCTGTAATTTCTACTGGTATTCCTGAAGGAGAGCTATTGCTTGTGTGTGAGGAGCCTGGGGAGGGTTGTGGAGAGATTGTGGCTGAAGCCATTGCTCTGTCTCACCTCCCGAATGCCCAGCCTGAGGGTGGAGGACATACTCTCTCATGTAGACAGCATCTCTCCATACACTTGGCACAGAGAATGTGCTCAGTCAAACCGTAAGTGGACTAAGCAAAGAGAACAGGAAGAGGGAAGGTAGACCTCGAGTCTTCCCAAGTGGTCTTGGGGTATGGGAGCATTGGTTCCTCAGGATGTTGTTCATGTTGCATAAGACATTCGGTACCATATTTCACCAGCATGGATGAAGAAGCATCTTCTAAAGACCAATCTCTTAGGCTGTTCTTTCCTGTTGTCAGTGAGACAGAAGGGAAGGCTGCCTGGACAACTACAAAGCTTGCCATTCTGGGAAAGGACAAAAAAACCTAACAACTGACTGGAGATTATGAGCGTTTGTGTTCCAGAGAGCCGGGAGAGTGGAGACTACGTCAGAAGGATGGATACCTTTCCCCAGTTTCTTCTCTTCAGAAAGAAGGATGACTCCTTCCACCTCACAGTGATGTCATCGTAATAGACACCAACAGAATTCTACTGAAATTAAACCCCTGGAAAAATGCATCCAATAATAACTAGTGCTTCATTCAGAGAGGAAGAAGGAAAAACCAAATGAGTTGCATAGTTCTAGAAACTAAGAATGTCTACACCTAGAGCCTGAGTGATGTAGGACAGAAGAAATTTGGAAGGACTGGGATCTTATAGGGAAGTCCGTGGTTAAATAAGCACCGGTACATACTAGTGTGAGTCTATGCATGTTCTGTTTTGGTTCCTGGTTATTCAGCCAGGCTTTCAAGCATGCTAAACTGTGCTCTACCACCGAGCTATTCATAGCTGTTGTAAAACAGCATGAGGTGGAGCTTGGCCAGTGAGAGCCAGAGGCCTCATGGTGGGCAGGAGACAAATGCAGGGTGCAGGCAGAGCTTAAGTGAGGAGTTTATTGAGAGAAGGGTAAGGGGAGGGAAGAGGGGAAGAGAAATACAGAGGGAAAGAGGAAGACAGAGAGAGGGAGAAAAAGAGAGGCAGAGACTTGCTGCCTTTTCAGAAGAAGGGAGGGGAGCAGGAGTGGGCGGGACTTCTCTCTTAAAGAGACCATTGCACCTGTGTACAGTCAGGGACCTACTTACCATGTGCAGAGGGGTGTCACACTGTGCCAGGTTTCCAGGGGGGTAGGGCCAAGGTAGCACCAGGCTGAAATATCTGTTATGTATTCAGCTGAAATATTTAGTAAAAATATAAAAATATTAAGCATTAGAGTAAAATTTTTAAATTTTTTTTGTCTTGTTTCTTTTTGCTTAAGACAGGGTCTCACTGTATATCTCTGGCTGGAACACACTATATAGGCAGACTGGCCTAGAACTCACAGAGATCTACCTGCCTCTGCCTCTTGCATGCTGAAATTCAATATTTGTGTTATCTTAGTTATCTTAGAGTATTTAATTTCTTATCTTCTTATTTAGAATAGCTATGTTTGTGCCAGAGAGATGGCATGTAAAAGTGTCTGTCTTGAAAGATGACCTGGACTTAGATCTCTGGAACCTACACGTAACTGGATGAGGCAGCACCGGTAATCCCAACAGTCCCATGGCGAAATGGGAGGCAGCGACGAGAGAATGTCCCCAGAGCTCACAGGCCAACTTACCTGAAGTGTGGAGCACAGAGATGAACGAAAAAGAACTGGCCCCAAACAGGGTGGGAGATGAGAAGTGACCCTCACCTTTGTCCTCTGGTCTGTACATGTACGGTGTGACATGTGTGCGCCCTTACAATGGATGCACGCACGCACGCACACACACACACCTAATTGCCATCTTTGTCACTCTGGCACAAAGGCAAATGATAATTTTGGTTGTACATAGTTGAGTTGGAGAGAAAGAAACGTGGGCCGATAGTGAAGTGGAGAGAGAAGGCAGCGGCAGGCTGGGGAGAGCCCAGTGAGAGCTGAGATCAGAACACCATTAGTGTCCGTGTTTCCGTGCAACAAAGTGATACAAGGATGCTGACCTCCCAGCTCAGCCGTTTAGCTTTGAAAAATCCTTTTTCTATTTATTTTATTTTATGTGTGTGAGTATTTTGCCTACGTGTATATGTATATGCACCATGCGTGTGCCTGATGCCCTAGATCCCCTGGAACTGTAGTTACAGTCATGAACTGCCATGTGGGTGCTGGGAATTGAACGTGGGTCCTGTAGAAAAGCAGCCAGTGCTCTTAACTACTGAGCTATCTCTACAGCCCTGACTTTGAGAATTTTAATCAGGATGTGCATGTGTCTTAGACAAGCAAATTCATAAACATTTGTATGAGCATCATGATGGGGCAGCCAATGCCAAAAGACTCAGTGCATCTCAGTGTAATAACCTACCCCACATATCTTTGAGCAATGCTGACTGGTGGTCAGTACACTACACTGATCATGAACCTAGCTCTCCTTCCTTCCCACCATTCCTTCATGAATTCCAGGAATTTTCTAAACTTATGCTGTACAGTGTTATTGGCATAGCACCATCTTGTAACATTTCCCACCTGGGAAGTCTGGCTTCATGACTCCAACTCAAATACATCGTGGAGTTTCTTAACCAAACCTTTCTGAACTGGAAGCATAATCCCCACCGCTTGTATCTCCGTTTAAAGTGGGATTTTCTCCTAAACTGTTCTCCAGAAGGCAGCAAACTGTTATTTTGAAACAATCTCTTTCACGTTCATGATGCTGATAGGCTCCAGCAGACATGGACCGGCTTCTTATCTGTGGGTGTCTCTGCTGCCTGCTGCCCATTGTTTCACGTACAAGGAGAAAACACATCTGCTCCGTTACATCCACACAAAGGCAGAAGGAAGATTAGAGCTGCCACCCAACCCATTGTTTTCCCGTTCTGCTCATTTTCATGTGCCTGACCTCCTTATGAATCTAATAATTACTCCTGGCTTTCTGCAGGCTGTGGCGGCACTAAGACAGATCATGGCATCAGCAGTGTGTTCTGCTTGCATTCAGTCCGAGGGCTCTGGCGAACTGCTCATTTCCAGAAGAGGAGTTTCCATGGAAACTCGGACAAATGGAAAGCAAAATAATTCTTCAAGGCACATAAGAATTCTACCTTTCTTTGTATTTGCAGCACCGTGTCCCCTGAGCAGATCAGTTGGTTAGCACTACCCTGGCTCTCTAGGAATTCCTGCTTAAAATTTATATATATATATATATATATATATATATATATATATATATATATATATATCATTCTACAGATTAGAGCTCTGTAAAATAGAATTTGATAAGGGTGATAAAAAGTTATTTCTCAAGAAGGCTTGAGTCCAGAGGGTCATTTACAAATTCTTTACAATAAGACTCAAAGGAATCAAAGCATATATTTAAGCTACTGACTTTATATGCGTGGGCCTGTTCTTCCAATTCTCAAATCCCTGAAATAGGCCTTAAGAAAAGAAGCTTCGTGCTATACAAAGGGATCAACAATAAGACACCATTTGGTGTTGTAAGACACAGAGTCCCCTGAAAATACAGATCACGTAAGAATGAAAGTCAAATGAGCTCTCATTAGCTTGGGGGTCATATGTCTGGAGTAAAAGAAGACATGTCTGTTCCTTTGGAAAACAATGTCTCTCTCATTGGTTTGCAGGCCACCTCCTTCATCCATGTATCTTCCGTGGCATCAGTCCAGGGTCCAAAGCTGTCTGGGGCCGGTCTGATGCAGGGAAGGTGTACACCATCTCTGGAAGAGATGGGTAACTATTGACACTTTAATGCATTTACCATACAATACTTTCTTGTTGCATTTGATTGCAACCAAGTTCAGAAAAAAAGTCCCTCTTTGATGTATTTTTCCTGTTAGGGGTCTGAGGACAGTACAGAACAACCCAGACACTGAGTTCTCAGCACAGAGGAGATTTACTACCCTAGAGGGACACTGGAAGGTGGGGGTGTCGCTGCCTGTGGGTGACAAGGACAGCAAGCTGCAGGTGTTTCTGCAGACGTGGGTTTTTAAGGACAAAGTGTATGCTAGGGTGAGCTGGTAAAATAACGAAATAAATAATAAACTTTGATTGTTAGATCACATTTGGTCTCAGAAATGAGTCTGTGGGCACAAAAGGGAGCAGACCTTGGGGGTTAGTTTTAGGAACATAACCTAATGGTTTAGCAAGGAAAACGGAAGGGGGATGGGCAGGACCTGCCGGTGCCAAGTTTGCTATGCTCGATCCTGTTAGAGAGCTCTTTACTTCCTGCAATAGCCTCTTAATAATAGTCCATGTGTTAAAGACACATGGGTCTCTGGTCTGTCAGATCCAAAAGTGAAACAACTAGTAGAACGATGATTGACAATACTGCATAATGTCGAAGTCATGGTGAGACTTCTTTTTTTAGTGAGAGTCTAGAGCAGAGACCTGTCACTCATGCTAGTGCTGTGCGGAGCAGGTTAGGTGAAGCCTTCAAAACAAAATGTGTTTGTCATGAGTCCCCAAGGGCGTGAGATGAGAATAAGGCAGACGAGTGGATAAATGCATTCAGAGAGGAAATGGGAACACAGGAGCTGGAAGAAGACTAATGTATGTACCGCACGCAGGTCTCAATGCAGGCAGCAAGGGGAGGGAGCCTGAAGGCAGAAGAGCCACGGCTTGGGCAGCTTTATGCAAAGCTAAGGAGTTCGAGCTTTGTTGAAATGTGGGTAAGCCACTGAGTCATTTCAACAGCAGATGAAAATTACATCTTTTCAGGCATCGTGATGGAAGAATTCAGGGGGGAGGAAGTCATCAATAACAGGGAGATCAGCTCCAAGAACAAAGGGAGAATGCCGACAAGAAGTGTCTGTGACTCTGGATGGTGGTGGCGCACACCTTTAATCCCAGTACTCGGGAGGCAGAGGCAGGTGGATCTCTGAGTTGGAGGCCAAGCCAGGTCTACAGAGTGAGTTCTAGAACAGCCAAAACTACACAGAGAAACCCTGTTTCAAAAACCAAAACAAACAAACAAACAAAAACTAAAAGTTTGTAGCCCTTATAGCAGTTATAAACAGAACTGAGAGGAGATTGAATCTGGAGGTCCAGTGGTAGTGGAAACTAACTCCCTGGGTGGGTTTATTTCAATAAATGGAAGGCCAGAGTGAACTCCAGGTGTTGAGGAAATGGCAACAAATTTAAGTGAAATTAGTTTTCTCAGGTTTGGAAACAT
>PVIU01020876.1:0-32920 GCA_004026605.1 Ondatra zibethicus | reverse complement strand
GGGGGGACAGTAACAGGAAGGAGGGGGCCCAGCAGGGGTGGGGGGGTACAGTAACGGGAGGGAGGGGGCCCAGCAGGGGTGAGGGGGGGTGGCCTGACCTGAGGACCAGCTGTGACTTGTGCTTGTCTTCCATCTCCCCTCCTGTACATTAGCTTCCTCCTTAAGGATGAAACTACTCTGTGTCTGTCTCAGATGTCATAGGACAGCATATATGCCACAGTCTATGACAGGTAAAGAGCATGTGCAATACCCTGTATGTCCCAAACATACTCTAGTGCCGCGCAGGTCTCACCATGACTCGGGCTTATGTGTCACTATGTGGAAGGACCGTCTCCTTCATTCCACAGAGCATGAAGTAAAACAGCAGCAGACAGAAAATTAAAGAAAGTCTGTCCAAAAGCAGCACAGGCTGCAGGACTGCAAAGCAATCGTGATACTGGGAGTTTCACTAAGACCCAGAGAAAGAAAAGCTAATTAGCAAACGCACTTACTGTCGTGGGTGTAAGACCACAGCCCTGACTGATTTCTTATGATTCGTCAATGTCACTCTTGTCTTTCCAGCCACCAGGTCCCATAATCGTATTGTGGTGTCATGACTCCCTGTAATGAGAAGATGCACAGGCACGCACAGAGAGAGACAGACAGACAGACATGGACAGAATCCACCGGTTAGAACACAGTAAACATGAAGTGCTCCTCTGCACACACACACTCAATGGAAGCCCCGCCACTGTGAGTAATCCCCTCAGAGTTCTAAGCGAGCAGTTTTATTTTAAACTTAGTTCTTCTGAAAATGCCTGAATGAGGCACTAGTGAGAAGACTCAGTGGTTAAGAGCAGTTCTTCCTGGGTTTGCTTCTCAGCACCCACACAGTGGTGCACAACCACCTGTAACTCAGCTCCAGGGAACCTGACACCTTCTGTCCTGTGCGGGCACCAGGCACACACATAATGTACACACATACACTTAGGCCACACACATAAAAATTTAAAAGTAAAAAAATAAATAAAATACCCAATCCACTATCAAAAAATATAAACAGCAAATAAAACCAATCTGCAATTTTTATCTTCCAGTGAGTGGAAGAAGAAACTGGATCTTGTGTCTTAGTATTTCTAGGTAACAAAATCAAGTGAAAGAAGTAATTTATGGGCTTAGTAAAGTCCCACTGTCATCCAAGTAAGACTCGCACCTGTTCTGAAGGTATTGGTGGCAGGGCATTTTCTAACTTTAACTCGCTAGAACGAGAGTCATGACACTCTACAATGACACTTGCCTGTATCTAATAGCAGTTTTCTAGGTAGCTGTTATAACATCTAACACATCCTATGATACATGAAAAGCACAACCCTAAACCAATGCCATGATTAAATACAAAGTGTCACTAGAGAACGGCAGAGGGAGGGGTGGGGGAGCAACAGCGCCGACATGGACTGGCAGGGCATCCAGAGGAGGGGTGGGGGGGGCGACAGTGCAGATGCAGACTGCAGTGCATCTGGATGAAGGGTTAGGGTGGAGAAGCACAGCATACCGGTGATAATCTGTGGTTCTGCAGCTTGGCATCTCACGGTAGCAACTGCATTTGTGTGTCCGGACAACGTGTGCACACTGGCTTTAGTCCTCACGTCCCAGATCTGTAAAAACACAAGCAGAGTGCTCTGAAACAGGACAGGGATTCATATCTGAATGCTCCACGTCTGCCAGAGCAGCTGTCTGGACACAACGAAGAGAATGCACAAATGAGGGCAATGATCCTGTGCTATGGGGAGACAGAGGCCCAGGAGACAGAAGCTCAGAGATCAGGATACCTGACCTCTCACCTTAGTTCCACAATGGGCCCAGAGGATTAAATAGCTAATGGACACCACTGTAAAGGCCCAGAGCAGCGGCCCTCAGCCTTCCCAATGCTGCAACCTTTAACACAGCTCCTCATGTTGTGCTGATCCCAAACATAAAATGATTTTTGCTGCTACTTCATAACCATAATTTTGCTATTATAAATCATAATGTAAATATGATGGTCTTAAGTGACCCCTATGAAAGGGCTGGTTAACCCCAAAGGGGTCATGACCCACAGGTTGGGAACCACAGGCTAAGAATTCGAAGCTGTCACAATGTGGGGGCAGGACATTAACAACAGTAAACACAGAACTGAAGCAGGAGATGGAGCAAACATAGAAGTCATGAATCCTGAGAGAGACCAGGCTGTTGATAAATCTAGAACCTATTGTTCTTTATGAAAAAATAACACGTTTGCATGTGAGAAGACACAGACACCTTGAACAAGCACACAGCTACATCTCATTTACCCGTGCAGTTGAATCTCGACTACAAGTCACCAGGACGTCGATTGTTGGATGCAAATCCAGACCATACACTGCACTTAGATGGCCATGATAGTGCCGTATAACCTGAAGATAAGAGCAGAAAAGTTATACCTTCTAAAGTTAGAAAGATCAACAGTGGGACATGGGGATACAGCTCCAAGACAGAGAGCAGCCTAGCTGGCAAAGGGCCATCAATCCCAGCATAAAGACAATGCACAGTGGTTCACGCTGTTTGAGTGCCTTTGCTCCGGGCTCACCTTGTTATATTCAAGATCCCAGCACTTTACTTGCTTGTCTTCTCCACAAGAGAACAAGTACGGGCTTCTCGTGCTCACGATCACACCACGCACTGTGCTGATGTGCCCAGTCAAGGACAGCTTTAATTTGCCACTAGCCAAGTCCCAAATCTGAAATCAAATAATTGTTTTGCTTTATGCTGGTTACCTCCCACCAAAATTCCAAACAGTGACAACAGTAAATGTATACACATAAAAACTAAGACGCTTTACACTGATTCCTCTCCAAATAACAGCAGGAAAAAGCGCACATTCAGACTGGGTAAGAGTTTGCAGGCAGTGACAAGGTTGATACCCCCAATGCATTGATGATGAAAATACCGACAACACAGCATTAAACATGCCCGAGGGCACAGCTGAACCCAGAAAAGTACCAACGGTGAAAGCGCTCACCCTCACTACAGCTCTGCCTGTCAGTCCCAGTGTGCCCTTCTGGCAGCCGTGTGAGCAGCGCAATGGTCCAACTACCAGCTCACTAACTTTGGAAAGAAATTTGCGCTTTCTGTACCAGCAAGCCCTAACATTTGTAGTTATGACAATCTATCAAAACAAGAATACAGCACACAAAAAGCAGTCTGTGTAAAAACAAATGCTGGCTTCTCACAATAAAAACTTTAATGTTGAACAGTAAGAAACAGGTTATAGAATTACCCTCACCATCTACCTATTTAAAATACTGAACTTTTCTTAAGAATGGATCTTTAAGCAGCTGAAGAGATGGCTCAGAGGTTAAGAGCACTGATTGTTCTTCCAGAGGTTCAGTTCCCAGCAACCACATGGTGGCTCACAACTACTCACAACTGTAATAAGATGTGGTGCCAGCTTCTGGCCTGCAGGGACACATGCAGGCAGAACATTGCATACATAATATATAAATAAATAAATCTTAAAAAAAAAGAAAGATGGATCTTTAAGACAATGCTATGTGAGAAAAACAAGACTCAAAATTAAAAAAAAAAAAGGATTTTTGCCAGGCATAGTGGTACACACCTTTAATTCCAGCCCAAGAGAAGCAGAAGCAGGTGGATCTCTGTGGGTTTGAGGTCAGCCTGGTCTACAGAGCTCATTCCAAGATAGCCAGAACTATACACAGAGGCCCCGTCTCAAAAATACGACACCAAAGGGAAAAAAACAGAGCCGACTCTTACATACACTGGCACATCAACATACTAAAATGCACTCGTGTGAGGGTCTAACAGTACAGTGCTGTGTGTAGTCTAGGCTCTCAGAGTACTTTCCCCTACATCTCCTCAGAGAATTATGCTTCCTTTCTGCAATCACAGGATGAAAACTCCATTTAGTAACACTTGCATAGAATTAACAGTAGGCCATTAACATGTTTACAAAACAAGTTTGAATGTCGCTTTGCAAACAGGCATTGTTACTAGTTCTGACAGTAAATTTTACTGCATGCAGCAATCTCAAATAGAACCTACAACATCAATCCCTCCGAGGAAGTAACTAAGGAATAGACCCAACACCTTCCTTATTACCTTTATAGTTCTGTCGGCAGAGCCGGTAACGAACCACTGATTGCCAGGTTCCACAGCAATGCACCGCACCCAGCCAAGATGCCCACTGATAACCTACGTAACAGGAAGGGAAGTGAGCAGGCTCATACGTACAATATTTAAAATGCACCCAATTCTAACCACCCCTGCATCATATATGGTTCTATAAAAATTGACAGTTATATAATTCAGAGTGAGAAAATGAACTTCTTTACAATGAGAGAATGAATACAAAACTGAGGTTCATCTATACAATGGTCTACTACTAGCCAAGAAAAAGGAGTACAATTTATCTCAAAATCATCGAGTGAAGGACACCATTCTCAAGAAACAACTATTACACACTTTCAATTTCATGGCATACATTTTTTTTTTATAAAAAGAAACGAAACAGCAGTTGCCAGGACTAGAAGAGTATATAACTACAATGGTACACGGTGCTCTGTGAGGCGGTGTCGTGATTATGGCAGTGGATACTCAAACCTGCATCTGTGAAATTCATCAGACCTACACACTCAGTATAAAGGACACGGTTCTGAAAAACAGCTATGCTGGCTGTCCACTCCTAGCTCATATTTTATCTCTGAACTGATGTATTTTCAGTCATCTTATAATTTATTACAGCAGGGATGATCACTGGCCAAAAAGCTTCTAAGAATCTTCTTCACTGCCACAGAAAATGCTTCTCTTTCTTAATTATCCGCTCTCCACATTTAGTACCGTCCACCAATACCTTAAGCCGCACTGTATTTAAAAACAAAACAAGCCAGCCTGCAGCTGCACCTGGAAACTGCTCCCGCCATCTCGGCATGGCGCCCAAGCCACCTCCCTCAGTTCCCAAGCTCACCCCTGGCTGATGGGAAGCCCTTGATGTGCTCCGAGGTAGAAGGAAGAGCAGATCCACTTACCCTGTAGAGTTTCCACGGTGGGTGCCACTGGGGTTTGGGCATCGTAGGGGCTTTTTTAGCCATTAGTGCCGAGTTCTTGGTATTGCCAGCCTCCACGATCATCTAGAAACAGAGAGTCACCAGATCACACAGCTACCATGGCCGACACACTGAAGGGTAAGCCACTAACTCAAGTACAAACTGAGAGGAAGACACCCAAAATACCTTTTCTTAACTTAAAAAAACAAGGATAAAGCTTCACCAGAACGCAGCATGTTCCATATTTTTAAAAAGAAAGTAAAAACACGTGAGGCAAACAGAGAGTCCTGTGCTCTGAACAGGTCTCTCTGTGGACTTCAAAACCCAACTGAGCCAACTACTTGCGGATCAACTTTATGCAAAAACTTGGTAACCTTATTCCCTCCATCTTAATAGAGCAACTAAATATTATTTTAAAATATATACTAGCTGATAAAGGCTCAGCATCCTTAACCCAAAAATTTACTTGCAAATGCTCCAATACCCGAGCCTAATTTAGATTTCAGATTGAGTGCACAATTTCAGAGTTGTGGACAGGGAGGGGTACATGGGCCTACACAGGCTTGGCCCCATCAGCAGTGAGCTGTGGGCTGGGACTACAAACTACTGAGATTTTTGAGAAGGAGTCATTGTCTCCAGCTGTATACCCACTGCTGAGCCCACCAAGCTCAAATGGACAGTTCCAAACCCACGATCTACACACAGCCTGGTTAAACCCAGTGGGTCACTAAACAAACGCAAAGATATGGAAGTGGAGAAGGGATTTGTAGAAAAGGAGGGAGGGCTAAGGGGTGGATGGTGAGAGTAATCAGAACGCATTTGTTTACATGGATGAAATGTCAAAGCGCACGTGTAATTAATTTTAAAACATATGTGTCAGTATTCCAGGCAAAAAAAATCTAAAATCTAATCCAAAGCACTCACAGTCCAAGCATTACCCCTCAGTCCAAAACTGCACTGAAAGCTATAAAATTCTACCCGTAGGCAGTCTAAACTGGGCCAAGAGATGTAGCTTAATTGGGAGATTGCTTGCCTAGCTAGCATGAAGATCTGGGTTAATCTCCAGTCTGTAATTCAGGAACTCAGGAGGTGGAGGTAGCAGGATCAGGAGTTCAGGGTTAGCTCGGCTACCCAGGAGCTAGGCTAGCCTGGGCTACCTGAGACACTATCTTGAGAAAACTTAAATTATATCCTCCTAAGAAGACAGAAATTCTGAACACAGATCAGCTCTGAAATGTGGTCTCTGCCAAATGAGCCCCATCACTGTTTTCAGGGCTGTGAGGTGCTATGGGCTATCTTGGGCTGCTATTCTATGGGCTATCTTGGGCTGCTCTTCTTATTAACAGATCCCAGGACAGGATTGATTTCAGGATCCACGTAAGATTTTTAAGATAAAGGAAAGGAGGGAATCATGTTCTAAAAGCTAGAACTCTGCAGGAGACTCACAGAATTCATCGCTGTGGGCTGGGAGCGGTCAGAAGCCCCTGGGTGTCGGTACTCACTTCCAGCAGGTCCAGTACGATTTGCATCAGCTCTGCAGAACGGAAAAATCATGAAACAATTACTCAGCACCTCTCCAGTTATGTGTTCTGAACACACAAACTTTCTTTTATGACTTCTGTGAGCCAGCTGGGCGACATGCAGTTGGTAAAGTGCTCACTACTGCAAGCATGAGAACCTAAGTTCAATTCCCAAAACCGTTGTTAAAAAAGAAAGAAAGAGCGAACATGGTGACGTGCTCGTGATCCCTACACTGGGGACAAGGCAGGCACACTAGGGCTTGCTGCCTGCCAGCCTGGCTAGCCTACTTGTGAGCTCCAGGACACAAATAAAGGTAGGAGCGGTGAGATGTTAGTGTGGGCAAAGGCCCTGCTCTGGTCGCGTGGCTTCAACCTCTGCAGCTACAGTAGAAAGAGAACCAACTCCAAACGCTGTCCTTCATTTCCACATGAGCACTATGGTGTGTACACACACACACACACACACACACACACACACTTCTTTCTAACGGCAGACTGGTAACAGCTGGCTTCAAATGCACACACATTAACAAGCAACAACTGCAAATGGTGGGAACCTCTGTCACAGCACAGCAGCCGTACCTGGCCTGATTTGGCAGCGCCACAGCTAAGGACTGTGCGGCTGACTCACTGGGCATTCTCTGGACCTTGGTGTCGGCGGTCAGGGCAACACCTGTTGAAATACAGCAGTCCTTTCAGTACTGTTGTCGACCGTAATCACCTGCACTGAAAACACAACTGGAGCAGAACACAGGCGTTTCTAAGCAGTGACAGTGTGAGAGTCTTGATTAAGTTCAGCTTGTCTTCACTTTTAACTTTCTCACAATAAACACCAGTTAACACACAGCTCAAATTTGAATACAAGTGGCTGGGCATTAAGAGCAACACAAGACTATTTAATAAAGTTAACTTTCTATGATTCAGACAGTATGTTCACGAGCAAATAGCAGTTATTTAAACCTGTCTACACTCGCACACACACACACACATCCGTGCTTGCTTGTTTCAGACACACCTCCTCGTGCATATCCAGGCACCTACACGTCTGTCTAAACAACAGAAAAGGCAGCGGTGTGGGCCTAGCACAGCCTTTCACCTACCAGGTCCTGGCGGGTAGGGATGTGTGCCTGTCACCAGATATTCAACATCTTGTCCTAAAAGAAACAAATTCATTGCCAGCATATTTATCTTTATTCAAGTATCTTTTAAAATGTATCATCAACATTAACTAGAGTTTTCCTCTCGAACTAAACTGGAGCCTCAGAAATCAAGGGAGCTGATCATTTTGCCTATAATGTGCTACCAAAGCAAGAGTGACCACACATCTATCTAAGCAAGAGTGACCACACACATCTATCTAGCCGTGCTGAGAACACAGGCTGGTCCCATTCACTGACAACTACTTGGGCTGTTCTTCAAGGCAAACAGTTTCACATGGAATATGAGATGCTCTTTGTTCCTTCTAACTTCATCTTTCTGAATTACAGACTAGACAGATGGTCTCCACACAGGCTAGTAATAAACCTCAAAGTTTCCCTGTAGACTCCACTGTAACCTTGTCCACCTCTTAAGAGTCCTGCTACTACATTCTGATTTCTAGTAAAAAGTCATCAGCTATGAGTCTCAGCTACTACTCTGAAGAGACAAGTCAAAATTTCCATGGTACAAGTAATCAGTCTTCCCCAGTGGGGCACTAAGAAAACATTTTTTTTCTATTTTAAAAATTCACAAATAAACCTGAGAGTCCTCACCTTGATTGGCAGGATACTGTTTATGAGGATATGAATCTGGCGTGTTCTGAGGTCCCTTCTCCTTAAGGTTCTCTTTTGAAGTAGGCATGTGCAGGACAGGACCATACTCATTGCGAAGCTTGATCGCCATCTTCCGCTTGTGACTGTTTAGAAACCAAACCACAGAATGCACCCTCAAACACCGAAGACACATTCCCCGACGAGACACTCATACAGCCGGAAAACACATTCCCCGATGAGACACTCATACAGCTGGAAGACACATTCCCCGACGAGACACTCATACAGCCGGAAAACACGTTCCCCGATGAGACACTCATACAGCCGGAAAACACATTCCCCGATGAGACACTCATACAGCCGGAAAACACATTCCCCGACGAGACACTCATACAGCCGGAAAACACATTCCCCGACCAGACACTCATACAGCCGGAAGACAAGCATATAAGCAAAAGCTTTATTCCAGCTCACAGATACAGGACTTTTTTTTTTTATAATTTCAGCTCACAGATACAGGACGTTTTTCAAGTTAAATAGTATTTTAACAAGTACAAAATTTCAAAATACATTTCCATACCATACATATTTACCTTTTCTCATAACCTATCATACAGTTTTCATTAAACCCAAGTGGGTCCTTAGTTTGCAGCCCAATAAACATAAAGGCTTTTTCGATGAGACCTCAAGGGTCCAACTGAATTGAAGGCATAGACAAACTAATATAGCTTTAAAAAAAAACCTTCAAACGTCTGATAGATACCTTTGCTAGTTAACTAAGATGTCAGACCCAATGAAAGCACTAAATTAGCTCAGCATTTTAAAGAGAAATATACCTACATTACTAAAAAAAATCCACCTTATAAATTAAATATAAATGCAAATGAAAGAAAAAGCAAAGGACAAAGGAGGGTACTGCACAGAACACAATCCCAGACTAAGGTTGATGAGAACCAAAATATGTTCCTGAAAAGTGTTCATTATACTAAGGAGCAAAGACAGGAGTAGGGGTACTGGCTAATTTCAGTTCAACAAGGCTCTGAGAGCAGAAAGCACACACGAAGTGATTCATCAAAAATAAAATAACCCAGCAGGAATGCTCCTAATTACTGGGCATCTTAGTTACTTTTCTATTGTTGTGACAAACACCACAGGCAAGGTAATTTATAAAAGAAAGTATTTAACTTGGGGTTCATGGTTCAAGAGGGTTCGAGTCTTTGACTATCCAACTGGGCATCAAGAGAGAGCAGGCAGGGTGCTAGAGTAGCAGTTGATAGCTTATATCTGACCCACAAGCATGGGGAAGCGGGAGCATGCTAACTGGAAATGGTGTGGGCTTTTGAGATCTCACAGCCTACCCCAGTGACACCTCCTCTAACTAAGTCATACCTCGTAATCCTTCTAAAACAGTTCCACCAACTAGAGACAAGCATTCAAATATATGAGCCTATGGGGGCCATCTCCCTAAAATCATCACACTGGATAGTCCTAAATCATGACTAACTAATGAGATGTGTACTGTAAAAGACAAGACAATAGAAAAGAGACTAAACTACTTATAGTACAATTGAAAGTCACTTGCTATTGCCCAAGTAGCCCGTGAGTGTCTGCACTGCTCTTAGACTTTAAATGTCACCTTCTCTCTGCACTCTTCTGTCAATATTAAAATTTAAATACTTTAGCAACTGAAAAGGAACAAAACTTGCCTCTCTTCATCCAAAGGCACAGGTTTTCCATTATCAGCTACAAACATGTCATGGGTCCTCTTCAGTGACCTGAACACCAGTGTGTGTACAGAATGCTTCTGGACCTCCTGCAAAGAAGCCACCAAAATCAGACACCAAGCCACAAGTGACCCACACCCCGCATCAACACTAGAATGTCAAATACACAGAAGGATGCACGCTCTACAGCATCTGTAGCTAGGCAGAGCAGTCAACAGGAAAGATGAGAAAGGTCCTGTCTGGCTGGAGCGCTGGGTAAAGTAACTAAATGAAACCTAGGATAGTAGTTTGTTTAATCCACATTTGCTGAGTTTGCACTGTATCTGGCACGTAAGTGTGCTCAAGAAATAACAGACAAAAATAAGCAAAATAATTACACATTTTAAGGAGGTTCTATAAAAATGGGCAATGGGATTGACTCAGAGGAAAAAAAGAATTGCTAACTGCAATTAGGAAAGGTTTATCTGAGGGAGACAGCCTTACACAGGAGAGGTATGAGCTTTGCAAGCTGAGGGAAAGGCCACTGCAGAGGTGTTCAGATAACGCCAGGACGGCAGCACGGTTGTGACCGCTGCGGCACTGAGGGCTGTATCATAAAAGGAGGCTTCAAGGCCGGGCAGTGCTGGCGCACTGTTAATCCCAGCACTCGGGCGGGAGGCAGAGGCAGGTGAGGCCAGCCTGGTCTACAGAAGGCGTTTCAGGACAGCTCGGGCTACCCAGAGAAGCCCTGTCTCCAATAGCTCCCACCCCAAGGGTCGGTGAGGGTCAGACCTCTGCCACGACCTACATTTTTATTCTAGTAACACTGGGCCAGAAAGGAGTTTTCAGCAAGCAAAGCAGGACCAATTCACATTTTATTTACGGTTGTGGTGAGGGAGGCGGATTACAGCTCCTTGTGCGAGCTAGGCAAGTGAACGACACTCCTTCGGTGCGTTCGTTAAACATAAGCACTTAGATCAGCCGGAAGCTCATTCATCAGTCCCAGCAAAAGATGCTGGGCCAGTTTAGGAGGACTGCAGTGGATCTGGAATGCAGCGGGTGAAATTAAGAAACGTCTGGGAGACGCAAACACAACAATCAAGCAGGGCAAGCTTTTACTCAGGTAAAGTAACAGTCCGCACTGACAGGAGAGCTTGGACCAGCATCCCCAAGCCCCGCCTCCGAGGACAGCGCCAGCTCCCAGGGACACACACGGACCGCGAGGTTCTCCCTCAGGCTTCCCGCCGACGGAACCTCGGAGCCGGGATGCCATCGGCCTTCCTCTCGCCCCGAGATCCCGGGACCCCCCAGTCTCGGCTACACAGCTCTTTTCCCCAGATTCCCAGCATTTGCACCCCGCGCGTCATGGGCAAAGCACAGCTCCAGAGACAAACGACTCCCAGGCGTTACTTTACCTCCACCATTGTCGCCGCGGCTCAGCCAGTTCCTCCGGCAGAGAAGAAACTCGACGCAGAACTCGCCGCCACTATTCTACGGCTCCTTCCGGAGACTGGAGCCCGTCGGCGGAAGTGACGCCACCCGCGCACGCGTATTGGCCGCCCGCCGCAAGGGGAGAGACCGGGGGCGGGTCTAGCGGCGGAGGCGGGACCGAGGGGGAGTTGAGCGGGAGCCGCGGGGAGGAGCTGGGCGGGGTTTAGGCGGGGATGGGCGGGGTCTCCAGGAGAGGGGCGGGGCGGAGAGGAGCTGGGCGGAGTCCCCTGTCGGAGGGCGGAGTCTCCTGCAGCAGAAGGAGCGCGCCAGCCTTGGAGCCCTGCTTAGGGGCGGGACCTGCTCCCGGAAGAAGTTTAATGCTCCCTCACGCAGGGATCAGAGACGATAGAAAATTTAACGTTTTTATTTTGTTTGTCCTGATGCCAAAGGGTTGAAGTTTTGTCTTTTACCCAGGCATAATCTGTGGTTTATGATCTCGCGTTTTCAAATGTTTTTCTGTGTAAAAATAATTGATGTTGTTGGTATTTGCGATCTTAAATAAGGCATTTTCAGTAATCGTTCTTCTTCCTGAACTGTGATGAAGTTCACTGATCCGTCCTCAGAGAATACGGCGGATACTTTGATGAGCGTGAAAATATAATACAAATATAGCAATGTGAATCAATGCTCTCAAATTAAAGTAGCGTTTTTACCCGAAAACAGTCATTTCTAGTGTTGTTTTGTTTTGGGGTTTTGATCCCTTATTTAAGGGCTGAGCCATCTCTATAGCCCGAAAGTAGTCATTTCTAAATTTAAATATGAGTTTGGCCTAAGGACCTTATTTTCTGTGAAAGTGGCCACTTTGCAAGAAAATACCATAATTCTAAAACATATTTTGAGGATTTGAATAATATTGTAACTTACCTAGAGATAGTAGTAACCATAGAAAAGAGCATTTTAAATCACAATAGCATTAAGGAAACGTAAGAAAGACCTTAATATGTCTACGGTAATGTAATGGCTACCAGACAACTCTTACTAAAACTGTCACTATTTAGTCATCCAGAGAATAACTTACGAACAGACTTGTAACAGCAATATACTGAGAAAAGCATGCTAGATTTTTCTTTTCTTCCATCTCTTGAATTGTCACCCATGTGAAAATTAACGACAGATTAATAGAGGGCTTAGGTGACCCTGTTATCCAGTTCTGGAATCATAACTCATATCATAGGCAGAGTTCCTGTGTTATGTAGGAACCTGGGTGTTTCTGTTTGATGTGGCCCTTCTTTTTTTTTTGGAAGGGATCCAGCATCTGCAGCTGGCGGTGCTGACACAGGCCTTTAATCTTAACACACGGAGGCAGAGGCTGGAGGATCTGTCTCCTGTTCAAGAGTTCAAGGCCCACCTGGTCTGCATAGTGAGTGAGTTCCGGGACGGTCAGGGCTAAGCAGAGAAACCCTAAAGGTAGAGGCTCAAGCCCTTAATTACAGCGCATGGGAGGCCAAGCCAGGCAGACCTCTGAGTCTGGGGCCAACGTGAGTTACAGGGCACCCGGAACTACATAGAGAAAACAAACAAAACAGAAAAATAAACAAAAGAAAGGGAAGGAAGGAAGAAGGAAGGAAGGAAGGAAGGAAGGAAGGAAGGAAGGAAGGAAGGAAGGAAGGAAGGAAGGAAGGAAGGAAGGAAGGATCGATCTCTGCCCTGGCTAACATCTTGCGCTGCCTTATATGGGCGGTAGATGGCAGTGTGGCTCTTCACGAGGGTGCAGAGGATTTTTTTTTTTCTCCTTTAAGCCAACAGGACAAATGTGATAAAGATGACTGTTACATATGTGTGTGTGAAAACAATAATGTGGATTTTAAGGAAAGCCTTTCTTCATTAATCAAGCTGTTCTCACCCAACAATAAAAATCTTTATTTCCCTTCAAAAAGTGTACGTGGCTGCTGAGCAATGATAGGCGAGGTAAAGTGGGACCAGCCACTACTGGAAGGACCTGAGGGCCTAACAGATTTAATTGGAGAATCAAACGATTAAGCAGAAAAACGTTATCACTCTTGAACCGCAGTAGCCGAATCTTCTCTCTGCGATGCTGCCAAGACTCGAGCCTCTATTTGCTTGCTTTGCAGATTTCAAGTTGCTTAAGAGACTGGTAGGAGTAGCAAGGGGTAAGGCTAGCATGTCCACTCTTAACTTAGTCACCCGTAGTGGCATCATCGGTAAGGACCACTGAGGTCCCACCCTCTCACTCCCAAGAGAGTCTCAGGACAACAGAAGCAGAGGGGCATCTTGTTCTTGCTTTTACGCAGGTGATCTGTAGCTGGTCAGAAAAGAAACTGCCCTGTTCTCCCTGTTCCTCCGGTTCCTTATCAGCACACACTCAAGGGTAGCTGACATTATTAGGTCCACAAAGGCAGCTGTCCACAGAGACAGTGACCCTCGTACGCTTCATCCCTCAGCATGCTCTCTCCTACTGAGTGTGACAGGCCAGCCGGGGGTTTGTGCTGAAGTTCTCTCTGGCCTCCAACTTTCCAGGGCTAATTTCCACTGGACAACTATTCTTAAGCTGTCGCCAAGGAGAGCATGCTAAAAGACTAATAATTGTAACGTTTCCAGTCACCGATACGTCTTACCTATGTATTCATGCATGCATTTATGAACTCAGTCACCTGACAGATATGAAGGACCTCAGGTGCTGGTGAGTGATACAGGCAATTGTTGCTACTCAGTCCCACCCTACCCCCTGCTGCCCACCTGTGGCAAGTTCAGAAACCCTTTTCATTTTAAAGACCATTTTCCCTTGGAAGGTTGGTACCTAAGTCACTGTGATCGCCTTCTCTGACTGTAGGGTTCAGCACAGGTTACTGTAGCTCATTTCTATTTCTTTCTTGTCTTTCCACATAAACTCCGGACCCTTGTCTCTATTGCTCACTGAGCTATCTCACCTGCCACAAAGGAGGAATTCAAAAATTGCTACTTAGCCCAAATTGCTTGTGTTATGTAGGATGGGCCTTGCATGAACTGAAAAAGTCACAAGAGGAGTGTCTTGATAATTGTAGTTCACAGGTATTTGTCTTTGGCTCCAGGAAGCTGCTGGGCAGGATGGGTCATGTTTTCTCTGTCATCAATCGACTGCCCTTGGCTTACATAACAAGATGGAGTAATACGAAAAACACAGCGGTATTGGCTCAGCAAGCAGCACTCCCTTCCCTCCCCACCAATGGCAGCACAGTGCAAACATAGCTAAACATTTTAGTAAGTTTCTTCTCCTTGAAATGGAATCGTCTGCTTGGAACTGCTAGCCAACTCAGGGCGCTGTTTACCTGCCTGTAACTCTAGAGAAAAGAAGATGTTCCAAGGTATCACCTACATCTGTCTGAACAACCATGCCCACGCTGTATATACCATGCTGAAAAATATGAATGAAAGTTAAGAGGTTAAGAATGAGTTTGCCAATCATAGAGACTGTAATAACCATAGATGAGCTGGCCCCAAACGGCAGCAACAATGGACATAAAGTAAACTCTACCGCTTGTGCTAGTGTGTACGTGCATTCCATTGGACAGTGTGGTTTAGTGGGCACAAAACACGGCCTGCTGAGTTAGGCAGACTCGGTCAAGTCTGGTACCAGCCTTTGCCTCCTCTGTGCCTGTAGGTAGTAGCGTTGACCTCTGAGCTTCAACTTCATCATCTTTGGAAGGTGGTGGTTTTAAGAACTAAATAAGAGCAATGAACACCAGCGAGGCACGCAGCCACGAAGGCTAGCTCACATGTTTACTCTGTGATTAGTGGTTGGGATGCCTTCTTTTTCTGCTCCTCAGTGTATCCCCAGCCCCTAGCACACTACCTGTCCTTTTGAAGGCTCAGAGGCACTGGGTGGAGAATGACTGTTGAATCTCAGAATGCCAGTCTGAGCTGCATGGAGAGGTGATTGAAGAACTTCCACTTCCGTGTTTCACAAGAGCTGCCTCGCATATATAGAGAGATACTAAAAAAATGCACAGACTTATGCAATATTTAGCACTGCCGCTAGGAGGGGACTTGTCAAAGACTGGAAATATAGCCATACCATACGTCTCAAACCATGATTCATTCTCTTCAAGATCGTTCTTTTAAAATCAGCAAAAATATAAATAGATCATTAGGATGTGTTTCTTATGGACTATAATTTGAAGGTATAGTCTCATAACTCCTTTTGATTAACACACATATACAAACTAGATTTTTCTGTCAGATTGTGTATTTTTCCAAGAAAAAAATAAAATAAAAAAGAATCTCAAAGAACGCTTACGCATCCTCATAAATAAAGCACAGGTTGGGAAAGAGATCAGTATTTTCTTGTGTCTAAACTCAGGCTTTGCTTGGAAAAAAATAAAATAAAAAAGAATCTCAAAGAACGCTTACATGTCCTGATAAATAAAGCACAGATCGGGAAAGAGATCAGTGTTTTCTTGTGTCTAAACTCAGACTTTGCTTCTACAGTTTAAGTTAAAGGAATTTGATATACCATACTATCAAGAGAAGAAATTCAATGTCTCTGTTTTGAAACTTTGTTCCAAACTCAGATCGTTTGCTCTTTCTTCTAAAACTGTAAAGTTTGTGAGATTGTTTCACTTCCCATCCAAACCCAGAAGTGCTTTTGAGCAATGACTTGTCGGAAACGCGGCTTGTTGACTTTGGATGTCGTTCGATTTAGGTAGGTGGAGTACGTTCTTGATTCTTCCGACTGCCAACGGATGAGCGGGTAACACAGACGTGGTGGCTTATGAGAAATGACAGAAGAAACCAGGCCACATTTACTGCATGGCCACACTTACTGAAAGACACATATGACAATTTCACATATGTAAAATTATCAGTTCATGTAAGCATAACACAAAATATAGTGTAATATTAAAATGAAATGTTGACTGTGTATTCCATTACTATAATGATAATCTTAATATGGGAACCTTTAATCTATGATATCATAATAGTGTTTAGAATTGATTGAAAAATCTAACCATTAAAAAAAGGCAAACCACAAAAGCCTTAGGGGCAGAAATAAAAGAGAAGCCAGAACTTTTTATTTTCCTCTGATGTTTGTCTATTACCGCCTAGACAAATGGTTCTTTTATATCTGATCAGCATCTACAAGAAAGGATAGGCACATGTTGGTACACTAACGCTTGACTTCAGTGGCCTCTTTCAAAAGTGACATGTGACCGCCACAAGGCATGAACGTACATGCATCTCTTTACTGAGATTATAGTTTGCCTGAGCCCTTCCTGTGCAGGCCAAATGGTTTTGTCTGAATCAGACGTTTTTCTTGCACTTTCATTGTGAACTCCTGGACCATTCAGAACATCTTACAAGACCTCTGATACGAGGCTTTCTTCAGAATGTCCCCATTTCCCATCATTGCCTCTGACTCAATGGATTGAAGAGCCTCCGCATGTCCACTTTAGACGGGCCGTGAAGAAGAGCTGTCTGATGGGTAAACAAGGCTTGCTGGGAAGGTGTTGCTCAAATGATAAAGCGGTTCAGCCAACAAGTGACCTAAAGGTCAAATATTAACCAACGGGAGGTAACCATTGCTGAAGCCACACCTGAGAGAGGACCCATTATATATAAGATCGACAGTCTCCCAGCTAAGTCTGCAGGCAAAGGGCAGCTGCTTGGAATTTTCCGAAAACCCAAAACCATGAAGTATCTATGGTTGCTGCTGTTGTGTGTTTTCTCAGTTCAAACTCAAGCTGCTGACGATGACTACGATGATGCGGTGATTTTTTTAATAGATATTATCAATTGCTACTAATATTATTAATATAAAATTATGGAATTATAATTTTGAGTGAATAGTTGTTCAAATTAAGGTAGCCTTGGTTGTACTTACACAACTGAACCATTAATTTTAGGGACCTATGTGACTTTCAACATGTTTCATGTCTTTCAAGGTCATATGTTGTTTTCTGGTTTGATCACCTTTATTTCTACAGGACGAAGGTAGCTTGATTAGTGTGCGATGCGTTTTCCTGTCTTTTCCTAATTCTATGAGTTTTCACTTAGTTCTTGCAATACATTATTGCAATTATAATGATAATTTTTGAAATTTATAGGTTCTGTGAGGGTAAAAGATTAGTCTTTTGAAAGGGAAAAATGGTAGATTGTTTGCTTTTGCTGAGTAATATAATATATAACTCCCAAGATTACTGAATATGGGTAAGAATTATAATTTTAAAATAATAAAATAGAGTTTTGGGGTATTTTTAAGATTAAAAAATTATAACAGAGGTAATATTCATTGTCATTATTAATATATAACATAACTTTCTTACTTGTAAAAATTTTCTTCCTCATGTTTTCTTCCTTCCTTCCTTTCTTTCTTTTTGACAGGGTTTCACTTTGTATCTCAGATTGGCCTCAAACTTGTGGCAATCTTCCTGCCTCAGTTTTTTGTTTGTTTTTTGGAGACAAGGTCTCACTACATAGCTCTGGCTGTCCTGAAGTTCTCTAAGTAAGACCAGGCTGGCCGCTAATGAACTCATAGTGATCTGCTTGCTTCTAACCTCCTAGGGCTGGGATGCAATGCGTGTACTGCTTGGCTTGACTCAGCTCCTTAATTGCATTATAGACTTGAACCATCATATCCAGTCCAAGTATTAGTTTTACCAACTTATTATTAGTATTAGTCTGACACCATGAAAATGAAGTGTGTTTAAGAAGACAGTTTAATTTTATTACTAACTGTATCATAATGAAATTTACTCTGTGTGGTATATTATCTACAATAGAAATCAGAATACACATTAATATTGCAATGAGCAGATTCACTGGATTAAAGGGCATGTAAGCATTCAGATGACTTGAGCAAACAAACAGAAAGAAAATTGTCTGGATTAGGTAAGAAAATGTAAAGGATGTGTTTGGGTACATTTTCATAAATTACTTCAAAAGCGCTTTCAGATTCTTACTAAATTAACCCTTTAGTTAAGCTCCAATGTGGGCTTTCTGGTTTTAACTATTTCTGTAAGCGCTCATTCCCTAACCTGTGTCCCCATTGGTTCTCTGAGTATTTGTAGTTTACCTTCTCTAGTCAAGCCAGATGCCACCTGTGCCCAGCAGTAGAAAACAAGTAAACAACTCGGTAGTTCTCTTCTTCATAATTGTATTTGCAGTGAACAAAAACACATTGCATTAAATTTGTGTTAGAGCAGACAAGCTCTGATTAGGGCTGTGTCTTTAGTATGGAAATGTATACCTTTCATATGATCCTGAACGCTCACCCATTCGAAGTATATAGCAGTACACACAGAGAGAGACAGAGACAGAGAGAAGAGAGATTTAATCAGTAATTAAGCCAGTGAATCTGAAGCCAGTCTATCAGGTTTCAATCCTTGCACCGCCCCACGAAATGTAAAATACTATAATGATTTAATGAACACGTGACAGCAAATTTTCAGATGCACTCATGTGCTGGCTTTTAGCGGACACCAGCAGAGAGCTCGGCTGTTGCTCCAGGTTTTGCGGTTTCTTCATCTGCAAATACAGCCGTCAGAGTAAAACTACCGATGACGAAAAACGTATTTAATTCACATCAAAACTGTCCTACCTGATTGCATCTCTTCTACTTGGGCATCTTCTTGAAGAGGTTTAAGTTAGCAAATAATCTTTAGTACAGTCTATAAACTATGAAAATTACTAAGTATGGAAATAACGTTATGTTTGATAAAGAAATTAGGTAGTTTCAAGAGAACAGCTTAACAATTTTATTGAAAACTGAGACTAGAAGAGGAATTAACAGTGGAGCTATCAGAAATATCTTTGAAGTCTGACCACACTGAAAATAATAATGAGAGCTTATAATAAGCCAAGGATAGTTCTGAGGGTGTCATGGGTAAAAAATAATTCATCTTTATAATAATCTTATAAGGCAAATACAAGCTGTGGTTATCCATATTTTATAAATGGGAAAATTGAGTCATGAGTAACCTTCCCAAAGAGCAGGTCAAGACTTGAACCCAAGAAGTACCCTATCCCACACATTCTCCGTAACATGTTAGAGTCATTGTCTTATGACTAGTAAGTTTTCTTTAGATAGATCATCTTGTCTCAAATATGATCATGTTAGATTTAGCGCCTGATCCTCAGCTCATAAATGTTGAAAGTAGGGGAATGGTTAACAACAATTGTAGGAATTTACTAAACCAAGTGGATTGAGAATATTCATTCTTTTGGGTCATCTAGATTCCTGACAATTCTGTGTGTTCCAAAGTTTAGATTTCACAATCTGGGGTAGATTTGTTTTAGCCCCACGCAGCCTCCTGATGAAACGGCCTTAGCTTTAGCGTTGCGTGTTGCTGATCCCCCCCTTGAAGCACTCGGGAGGCAGAGGCTAGTGGATCTCTGTGAGTTCGAGGCCAACCTGATGTACAATAGCTGGTTCCAGGGAAGGGAGGGAGGGATGGAGGGAGGGAGGTAGAGACCTGTAGCAAGGCTTGTGCTACCTCAGCTACAAAGCAAGAGGATGGACTAGTTAGGTCTCAGAGCTTCTCTAACCTTGCGCTGTGTTCTTGCCCTGTTCCTGTAGGAACTCTTGGGTGTCCGTGGTCATCGGCCCTTTGACAGCAGAAAGGAAGAGGCTCCTAGCCTGAGACCCGCCCCCCCTCCTATCAGCGGCGGCGGCGGTTATCGAGCGCGTCCAGCCAAAACTGCTGCCAGCCAGAAGAAAGCGGAACGAAAAGCCCCTGATGCAGGAGGCTGTCTTCATGCCGACCCAGACCTGGTAGGGGCATGAGTGGTTTTTGCAGCGTGGGTCTCCTGTGTAGAGAAAGCTTAATATTTCATGGACCAACATCTCTATCATTGCTATTTTGCTCATTTAAGAATTAAAATTCGAAATATGAACTTCTTTGAATCCTCTATTTTTTACTCACCCTTCCTTTATTGAACTTTTGGGTCTGGACACAAGATAATAAATCAGGGCATTTGGACATTGCCTTTTCTTTTGTATTTTGCCTACTTTCTTCATTGGGTTGGGTAAAATTTTTCATAGCCTGATTATGTTTTTTTCCTGTGGTAAAGGACTATTTCTATTCTTTTTAAGAGTATGCCGATAATTCTAAGGTTTCTGGTCTTCCATAAAGAAAATGAAATATCAAATTTAATTGACTAGTGAGATCCCTAAAGTTTCCCCAATGTATGTTTTAAACAAATATCCATCACTCTAATGCCAGCTGCTTTCTTCGTTTGCAGGGAGTGTTGTGTCCTACAGGGTGCCAATTACAACAGACCTTGATCAACCAGGAAAGGCCAATCAAGGCCAGCGTCGCTGAGTTAAATAGCAACATACAGTCCATTTCGAAGACCTCCTCCACCACCTTCCAGTACATGACGCTGCTCAAAGACATGTGGCAAAAGAAGCAGGCCCAGGCTAAAGGTAGCCGTCCTGGGGCTTCCTGTGTGACCCGTTTATAGCATGAAAACCCTTAACTATGGATTCACAGTTGTGTGCAGCTAAACGTCTGAGGCTAACGGGCACTTGGGGTTGATTTCTCTGCCCCTGCTTACCCTGGTTCCTCCCTCAGGCACTTTTGAGTGCAGCTCACCTGACTAGGACTCTCGCTGCTGCTGTCACTACCATGGCTTTTTACGGGAAATGTCCCTATGGTTTCTTACTTTCAGCCTATTAGACATTTGTCTCATGACCCAGAAGATAATATGCACAGAATAAAAACTTAAGTGTTTCTAAGTTGAACCCCTGAGGTGTTGAGCGTGAGAACGGTCGGTGTGGTATACACTAACACGCCAGCAGTGACATCTGACTTGTAAGCCTCGAGGGCTGTGGACCTGGTGGGTAGGAGCCCGTTGGGGGTGTCAGCATGGCACAGGCTCTTCAGCAGAGCTCACTCAAGTGTAGACATTTAGGAATCAAAAGAATCCTGAGATGTGCTTGCCAGTTCCAAGTCTCTATAGGTGGGGTGTGCAAGGCTCTATAGGTGGGGTGTGAAAGGCTCTATAGGTGGGGTGTGCAAGGCTCTATAGGTGGGGTGTGCAAGCGCCAAGTGCCTCTGCTCTTTAATGTTACTTGTTGGGATGAAGTCTTCAAACAGTGGTCACCAAAGAAAGACACAGTTTTTTTTTTGTTTTGTTTTTTTTTTTTTTTTTTTTTTTTTTTACCATATATGATCTTTAGCTTGTACCCAGGGCAAATCTCTGGAGTAGCAGTAGGACTGCATGCCAATTTACATGTACCATGAGACAAATAATGTTAATGTTCATTATTAAATAATGTTAAGTTCAACAGTCCTGATTGCTTGATGATACCTCAGTCTACTTAATCTCATAAAATCAAAATCATATTTATGTAGCTAGATATGCTTTCACTTTCATTTCATTTCAAAAATGCTGACCATTCCGACATCATTTTGCTTTCTCCAGATAATGAAAATGTCATAAGTGAGTATTCCTCTATTCTGGAAGACCAGAGGCTATATATTGATGAGACCGTGAATGATAATATCCCCCTTAACCTTCGTGTGCTCCGCTCAATCCTGGAGAACCTGAGGAGCAAAATACAAAAGCTAGAATCTGACATCTCGGCGCAGATGGACTATTGCCGCACCCCGTGCACGGTCAGCTGCAACATCCCTGTGGTGTCCGGCAAAGGTAATGAGTCCGCAAGCAAACTCTGTAGAGCTCCAGAAGATCTAGCACTCTCTAAACACAGGGACTGGAAAGTGAACACCGTAGCTTTCACCCAGCAGAACAGAATGATCTTCTACATACTGTGGTTGTACCCTGGGCTGGTTATGCTCTGCCTTGGCTGATGACTCCACCGAGCTCTGCTGAGTAGCATGCACGGGACACACACAGATGGCAGGGCCGTGGGAAGATGGAGGTGTTTCCTAGTCCTGTGTGCCCTATTTGTAGGGATGGGAGATAAAGGGAGCTTTATAATTCACTTGATATGATTCTTCAAATTTTAGTTTGCTTGTCAGTGAAAAGAAGGTTCAACCCATAGGACATTATTCTCAAAGGCTTGTGAGAAAGCAATCCTTTGCAGTCAGAATGAGTGGCTGAAGACTGTGTGTCTGTCCCAGAACCCAATTCAGTGATGCTCTCTTGCAGAATGTGAGGAGATCATTAGGAAAGGAGGGGAGACATCCGAAATGTATCTCATCCAGCCCGACACCTCCATCAAGCCGTACAGAGTCTACTGTGACATGGAAACAGAAAACGGAGGTAAGCCCGCAGCTGACCTAGCATTCTGTGATTATCCTGGCTGCTGGGAAACAAGGCTCTGCTCCAACACAGCTGGCAAGGAGCTGCTTGATTGGAAATTCAATCTGGTATTTGAAAAGCTTTAAAAGATCCTTGATGCATGCATTAAGATGGCATGTGGTGCTTGGCATTCCCAAATACCTTAAGAAGTTTCCCCTCATACTTATGTCCTTACCATATCTACTCGCAGAACCAAACATAAGCAAGTATAAAATCAAACAAATGTACGATAGGTTCAGACTTTCCTCTCAGAGTGATGTTACTACTGGTAACCTTAGGCTAATTTTATTTCTACAGGATGGACAGTCATACAGAACCGCCAGGATGGCAGTGTCGACTTTGGCAGGCAATGGGACCCATACAAACAAGGATTTGGAAATATTGCAACCAACAAAGATGGGAAGAAGTATTGCGGCCTGCCAGGTAAAGACTTCGGGCGCAAAATAAAATTCTTCAAATTTAATGAGTCCCCCCCCATTAAAGACATCAAAGATAGGGATCTGTTTTTAGATTTCTAGGATGCTAATAGGAATTTAATTACACACATGCACGCACACACACACACACACACACACACACACACACACACAATAAATAAAAGTTTTAAAAAATTAAATGTGGGAGCTAAAGATATGGTGGAAGAGCCGTGCGTGGTTGCCAGGGTGGAAAGGCGGTGCGTGGTTGCCAGGGTGGAAGGGCGGTGCGTGGTTGCCAGAGCCTCCCCTCCGCCTGCCCCCCCCCCAGCCCTGATATTTTGCAATCTTTTCTCTAGGTGAATATTGGCTTGGGAACGATAAGATTAGCCAGCTTACCAGGATGGGACCCACAGAACTTCTGATCGAAATGGAGGACTGGAAAGGAGACAAAGTGAAGGCCCATTATGGAGGGTTCACGGTGCAGAACGAGGCTAACAAGTACCAAGTCTCAGTGAACAAGTACAAAGGAACGGCTGGCAATGCCCTCATGGAGGGAGCCTCTCAGCTGGTGGGGTTAAACAGAACCATGACCATCCACAATGGCATGTTCTTCAGCACGTACGACAGGGACAACGACGGCTGGTAAGCACTGCAATCTTGGCTGCTTTTTTAAAAGTCTCCACTGAGATCATTGCTCAGCATCATGAGTGTACCTAACGCTATAAACAACTGCCCACGCTCAAACACTTGAAATGGATCAGGCAGCCCCTGTCCTGAACTCCAGATGTATTGATTAAAAGCATCCCAACTGTAAGGCAGACATCATCAGTTTCATCCTTCAGATGAAATTTAGAGAAACAAGTTTACCTGAAGCCAGGTAACTACTCAAACACAGAACAGCAATTAGAGTGTAACTCTTTGAGCTTTGTGTATCTATATAAACATCCGTGTTCTTATTCACTAATGGGTCTACTGAAACTACCATTTCGTATATCAGGGTCTCTCATATTATAGTTTCAGATAAGTTAGCTAAGAATAAAACAATCCCATCCCTTCCTTATTAGACCAGATAGGCCCAGCTGGTTCCCTGTTCTTGTTGGGGGACTGTTTTTGAGCTTTACACGCAGGACTCAAGGGCAAGAGTACCATATATAACTGAGCACGGTGCTCTCCCGTGGGTTCTCTCCAAAGAACTGAATTGACGGTCGGCCTTGTCTGCATCATAACTCAAACTCCTTTCCTTTCAGGCTAACTTCAGATCCGCGGAAGCAGTGCTCAAGAGAAGATGGTGGTGGATGGTGGTATAACAGATGCCACGCCGCCAATCCAAATGGCAGATACTACTGGGGTGGGCTTTACAGCTGGGACATGTCCAAACATGGCACAGATGACGGTGTGGTATGGATGAACTGGAAGGGATCCTGGTACTCAATGAGGAAGATATCTATGAAGATCAGGCCCTTCTTCCCACAGCAGTAGTCCCCCAAATGTAGACTTTTATTCTTCTATGTGTGACATTTTTTACTTTATGTTGTTGGAAGCCTCTTTGTTACATTATATCCACTAAAACTCAAAACAATCATTGGTTGTGTCTTTTTCGGAAAGGCATAGGATAAAGACATTGAAAACAGCACGTGGATTTCTTTTTTGTTCTTTTTATTTTATATTTGTATTATTCCCAATTGTGTGGCTGTGTGTGGATAGATACACCATAACTGAAGGGGCCTGCAGAAGCCAGAGGGGTCAGATTCTCCCAGAGCTGGGGTTCCAGTGGCTGTGAGCCTCCTAACGTAGGAGCTGGAGTCAGGTTTTCATCTCTAGTCTGTGTTTACCTTCCATACAGAGAACTAACGAGAAGGGCAAAATAAACAGAGTCTGTTGACTCCAGCTGAACACGAAGCTTTTCAGGCTAGGCACAGTCCGTCCCTGTTGGAGAAAAGCATTACACAAATGAAGGCCAATGTTTATAAGTCTGGTTTCAAAATCCTATTTATTCATGTAAGGTATCTTGCAAAGGATAATCTCTCTAACAGGTTATTACATAAACTGGTCCCTGTTATCATAAATTATTGTTTTCTTATTTGGGGGTCCATGCTGTCAGGATTTGAATTTGGAGGGCAGGAAAATGTGTGCACAATCTCAGATGTCTACTGGGCTGACGTTGAACATTTAAAGAATCCATGGGGGAGGAGTCCATGGGGAAAAGACCATTCTGCCTCTCAAGAGGACCTCAGGCCAGAGTCCAAGCAAACAGTTAGATTAAGTCTCTCCGTGTCTTCTTAGGGAAATGGTGGATGAGGAGGCCCAGGTTTCCCTGTCATCCTCAGATTGTTCTTTCCGTCGATAGTTACACTGGAACTAAGCTGGAAGTAGATTTTTCTATTCTTTATACCTCTCCCCATGGGCACCCATCACAACACTCTTTCAATGAACCCCAGCTCAGTGCTTCTTCCCCGCCATCGTCCTTGCTGCTTATTGTACAGACTTAGTGTCCCCAATGCCATCTTCTCGGTTTCCACTTATTTAAGCAAAGATTAACTTGCTGCTCAGAAATGTTCTCTCTTGTCCCTTTGCTTCATTTTTGCCTGACCTTGTTGCCATAGATTCTATGCATCACAGTCTATCCCACACCTGCTATTCTGGTGTCTTATCTTCTACATTGCTCCAGAGACACACAATTCTGCCCAAGTTACCTACCTGCTTAAAGTTAGCTCTTTACTACCGATGTCTGAATGCCTTGCACCCAAGCCCCACTCCTAGAGGCAAGGCTGATCATTAACATCTCCTCTTACCATCTCTGGCCTCTTTCATCACACGCCTGCATCTCACATACACATAGAAAACAAACAAACCAAGAAACCTGCCTATGTATGTTTGCACATAGTCACACTAAAACCAAATGTCTTTACTGCACACATGCTCACATGCATGCACACACATGCCCTTTGCCCACATGGTGCTACATCCACAACCTCCTAAACTTCCCTAGTGTCTTTCTGCTCTGTTTCATTGTCTTAAGGTACCAACACTTGACATGAGCCCATTTTTTAAGTGCACAGTCCTGTACGTCTGACTACAGGCGAGCTCTAGAACTTACTCATTCCTATAACTTCATACACATAAAAATTTCCCCCTTCTCCCCTCCCGTCCCATGCCTACGATCATCCTGTTGTTAATGAGAATATAAAATAAAGAGACCACTGTACAAAACATGAATTCCTCAAAAAAATGAATTGATTTGGTGATCCAACAACCCCACTCCTGAAAAAAGGAAAATGTCCAAACACCTGAAGTTAAAGTCTTGAGGAACCACCTGCACTCCCGTGTACATCACTCTGGCCAGGCCCAGCAGTGTGCTTCCCCCAACGCAATCTGAAAAATTACTGTTGATTTTGAAATTCCCTCCCTTTCCCTGCTCCCCCCACTCCCCCGCCATCATCTGTTGACCCTCAGGACTTTCTGAAAGTCTTTGGAACTCGCTCACATTTTAGCAGTGAATGCCAGACATTGGGCTGTTGCTTTTGCTTCCCTGAGAAATTTTTCTTCAGCTTTGATTCCAGGCTGGGCAGATTGTAATTTTGTAAACCTTGAATGAATAAACCCCAAGAATTACACAGCCTTGGATCAGTCTCTTTCTTTTATATGTAGGCTGCTTTTCTAACAAAGGCACACGCGTGCGCGCACAAACACACACACCACACACACACACACTCAAAATGCAGAATACTTGGAAGTAGAATTTGGAAGTACAAAAGTTCAGTGAGTTAAGACAGGTGGAAAGCATGCCCCGAAGACCTTTGCTCTATCCCTTAAGCAAACACAGAGGGCAGAATGAGTCCCTGGAGCCTAAAGCAAAGCCACAGTCGGACCACGGAATCAGGGACCGTCAGGTCCATTTTCAGTGGTCAAATAGCAGACTTGGGTGCCTCTTGAGCAATCTGTCATGTGGAAATCTATCTAGAAAGTAGTGTTGAGATTAAAGGCCTGGGGCACCAGGCCCATCTCAATCTGCAGGCCTTTAAAAACAGAGATTTCCCTGTACTAACCTTTATTTACTATAAAGATCCTTTGCTTTTCAATAAGCAGCCTAAGAACTTCCGATTGCTAGCTGGATTTCGGGTTTCCCGGCATGCTCCTGTTTATTAGAGGCTCTTTTCTTCCTTCTGACCTAGTGCTAGTCCGACAACGATGGTGACCACAGAGCACTGCTGAGCACATTGTCATCCCTGAAGCTGCTATGACTTCATAGGTGACCAATTGCCCAGGTTTAAGGAGACTTGGTCTTAACATGTCTTCAAAGGCTAAAATCAGATAAAAATCATTTTACCTATCAGGTTCATGTGATTCTCTCAGTTGGACTTTAAATTCCTTTGAAGCATACCCATTGGTTATCCATAGATCTAAAACTATCACATCCTCCCCATGTCTCTTCTCAGGCAAATGGGATCAAAGGGCAGTGTGCTACTGTTTGTTGTCCTGATTATATTTATCTCTTGTCTTAACATTTTATTTTGAAAGGCTCAGACAGGAGAGCAATTTCAGGAACAGTTTAATGAGTACCCCTGTGTCCTTCACCCATACCCAGTGACCGCTACGTATGCTGGATCTCTCCAAAGGAGATGCCTAGCACAGTTTTGCAACCCCTTGTGTAGGTGTGCAAACTTGGGGTCAGGGACCTCATGGCCGGGTCAAAGGTAAGCTTAGCAAATGTTTTCTAGAGCCCTCTGTTGCAATCACCGCCATCACCCACTTTCAGCAATGAGCTGATGGATAGCTAGACCTCTGCTCAGCCATCGTACAGAGAGCCTGGCAGTGCTTTCAAGTTGACTTGACTTTACCGCATGAGGGAAAGACACAGGGTCCAGTTTTTGTGTAAGAATGAAATCGTCTCTCCTCCTCAGGTGTCAGTTCCTTGCCTCACACTCCCCTCTGTGATACTTAGGCCCTCCCTGCTCTTGCCTTTAGTTAACCATAAATATTTCCCTATGCTTGAGCTTTTTATAAAGCACTCAGTTTGAAACAATCCATCAAGCTGGATGTGGCGCCCCATGCCATTAATTCCAGCAACTCTGGAAGTTGACGCAGGTGCATCTGTGAGTTCAAGGCCAGCCTGGCCTACATAGTGAGTTTCAGGACATCCAGAGCTATTTAAAGAGACTCTGTCTCAAAAAACAAACTAACTAACTAAATTCCAAACCATCAGTGAGGTAGCAAATGCATAAATAAGAGAGTAAATCAAGTATATTTCAGAAATTGCTTTTGTGTAAAGACTGTCACCTACAGAGACCTTGTATTATTACCATTGCTAATAAATAAACATCTATCATTCCAAACTGTTTCAGTAAACGCTAAATGACCCAGTGTCTTTCTGTTGTTATGATAAAACAAGAAAACATCATGACAAAAAGCAGCTTCTGGGGGTTCCTGCAGTCCCTGGTTATAGTCCATAACCCAGGGAGACCAAAGTGGCGGGAACCAAAGACAGTCGTCAGGACCACAGTCAAGAGAAGTGAATGCGTGCACGTGCCTAGGATTTAGTTCCCTCTCCTCCTCTTCTTTAGACAGCCCAGGACCCAAATCTAGGGAATGGTGCCACCCACTGTGAGTTCTGCCTTCTCCCATCAATTAATGTAATAGAGACACACCCCCATAGACATGCCTGTTCAGAGAATGGAGTTACCTGGCTTTGGTCCGAGTGGCTTTTTCTGTTTTGTGTTTCATCATTTGTCACTTCAGAAAGACTTGAAGACAGCAATCTGTTTATTCTGCTACACGTTCTTTAAATCAACTTAGAACAAATGAGGCCATTAAAATTTGATTTTATTTCCTATTGCTTCATGTGCATATGCCCCTCTCTCTCTCTCTCTCTCTCTCTCTCTCTCTCTCTCTCTCTCTCTGTGTGTGTGTGTGTGTGTGTGTGTGTGTGTGTGTGTGTGTGTGTGTGTGCATGTGCATTTGGCTGGCTAGCTGGTTGTCTGTCTCCCGGTTTAGGGATGAAAAGGAAGAAGTAAATTTATTTTCAAATTTACAGGAAGTTTTTTAAGCAAATGAAGTTTAGTTAATGTGAAAAGCAGCCACAAAGAGTTGAGATTTTCCTTTATGAAAATGGCGGATTGAAGCTTTTTTGATGTTATAAACGTGCACTGACATCTCACATTGTATGTGGCAGACCATTTCTCTGTCTTCCATACACACACAGTGTGGAGTGTGTCTCCCTGCCTTCCCACTGCTGCAGGGAGTCTCGCCACCGTCTCCCGGATGCCCAGCATCCCACCCCAGGACAATAGTTTCCTAGCTGTGTTCTTCACTTCACCGCACGATGGAAAGGATGCCAGACGCTGCTTCTGTGCTGCTGCTTCTGCTGCTTAGTTAGTCTGAAGCCCTGGGACCGCCCATGTGCCTGAAAACGAGAGACTAAGACTTCAAGGAACTAAAGAAACCACGCGTGGCAGAATGGCCCTGTGCTGTTGAGGGCGGTCTTCACAAGCCTCAGGAGAGCAGCTGGGGAGAATCCGCAGAATTCATCCTCCACCGTGTATACCATGGGCTGAAGGGAGCAATATTTAAGAAGCCAATGATGCTAGAGGATGGAAAAGTTAATGACATTTAACTTTTGTGTTTCCCCTGCCTTTTAATCTCTCTCTCTCTCTCTCTCTTATTTTGGTTTTTCGAGACAGGGTTCCTCTGTAGCTTTGGCGCCTGTGCTGGAACTAGCTCTTGTAGACCAGGCTGGCCTCGAACTCACAAAGATCCGCCTGCCTCTGCCTCCTGAGTGCTGGGATTAAAGGTGTGCGCCACCACTGCCCAGCTTTGATTTATTTTCTCAATAGCCTACTTTAGTGGCTTTTTTTCTTTTGAATGAGAGCTAATTTTTTTCTCAGACAAAGGATTTTTTAAGGAACAGTTTTTTTCTGAATTTTAAGACTTTTTTGTACTATGTGTGTGTGTGTGTGTGTGTGTGTGTGTGTGTGTGTGAGTAAGAAAGAGAGAGAGAGAGAGAGAGAGAGAGAGAGAGAGAGAGAGAGAGAGAAAATGAGGACATGAGCATGCTGTGGCCTGTGTGGAGAGGTCTGAGAAATACTCTCTCCATCCCCCTTGTTAGGTCAGGGTCTCTCTCATTTCTGCCCTGCTGCGTACTCCAGGCTAGCTGGACCAGAAGGATTTGAATACGTCTCCTGTCTCTACCTGCCATCTCACAGTAGAAGTGCTGGGATTACAGACGTGGGTTCCTGGGATCAAACTCAGGCCATCAGGTTTCTGTGTCATGCACTTTACCTGCTGAGCTGTCTCACTTGCTGAGGTTCCTAAGTTAATTTTTAGACTATTCTTTAAAAACTATTATGTGTATTTAGTGTAGGCCTGTGTGCATTGATGAAACCTGATTGGGCCACGTCTCTCTACCATGTTTTTTTTTCCAGACTGAACTCAGATCTTCAGCTTAGCTACAAGTACCTACTAAACCATCCCATGGGCCTGATTGGGGAACATTAAGATCACATGAACTTTGATTTTATAATAGAAAGACTCAGTTGTGGGCAGTCATTTTCCTGTCTCACTGTATATTAAATAATTGACAAGGAGTTTGAGGATGCGATTCAAATACAGGATGCTTACAGTAGGAATATTGTCAACACCATTCAAATACAGGATGCTTACAGTAGGAATATTGTCAACACCATTCAAATACAGGATGCTTACGGTTGGAATATTGTCAACATGACTCAAATACAGGATGCTTACAGTTGGAATATTGTCAACATGATTCAAATACAGGATGCTTACAGTTGGAATATTGTCAACACGATTCAAATACAGGATGCTTACAGTTGGAATATTGTCAACACGACTCAAATACAGGATGCTTACAGTTGGAATATTGTCAACATGACTCAAATACAGGATGCTTACAGTTGGAATATTGTCAACACGATTCAAATACAGGATGCTTACAGTAGGAATATTGTCAACACGATTCAAATGCAGGATGCTTACAGTTGAAATATTGTCAACACGATTGAAGTTATACTTGTCAGTTTAGGGATGGAGTATCAAAGCGACATTCCGTTCACTTTAGTGGGCTTCTTAGCTACCCACTACAACAACAACAACTGTACTCCTTATGAAAGGCCCAGCAGTGTTCCTGCAAACACTTCTGTCTTTTCGGCTTCTAGAAGCCTTACATTCCTTTAATACTAGGTTTTTCTGAGTCGGTACTTCATAAAGGTGGGGGAGGGGGCTTTATTTGCTTCCTGTGTGTATTACTATCAGTCCGCCCTGCAGCCTCCAGTGGTGATACCTACATATATGTTAGAGGTAATTGTATGTTCGTGCAGCTCGTGCATGCTTTAGCGGACTTTGCATTTGAAGTCCCTTTGGAGACAAATGCTTAGACTTAAACACACATTCTCTGTTCTCAACATGCTCAGTAGGAAGCTGTGCGTGTCTGTTCCAAGGGAGAAAGGCTCTGGAATAACTTTTGCTTCTTAAGCCTTTCTTTTATTAAGGACTTTTTTTCCTCTATTGGCAGGGAACTTGGTGTGTAGACCAGGCTGGCCTTGAAGTTGTGTGGATTCTCCTGAGTGCTGAAATTACAGGCATCCACTTCCGGCTCACTGAAGATTGAAAATGCTCTAATCTCCCCTCAAATCATGTATGTGACTAGATAGTTACGGTGACTCAGGCTGATACAGAACTCTGCTCAGGCTTGGTATAACATTAAGAGGCATCATGGCTGTTGGCCTGCAGTGACTGGCCAGGGGCCCTTGTTTGAACAAATTTCTTGCGTGTCCAATGTGCATATGGAGAAGTGGCAGTAGTGTTCTAAGTCTCATTTCACGGTGCTCAGGAAGAGGGGAGGCATCGCCTTTGAAGGTGCCTATGTGTGCTCCCTGAATCCTCCATGTTGTCTCTACTAGGTTACCCCCGTAGCTCTGCTAGAAAACTTCCATAGCATAGGTTAGCCCTGGTATTATCCCCTTAGCATAGGTTATCTCTGCTTGGTTATCCCCAGAGCATAGGCTAACTCTGCTAGTTATCCTCATAGCATAGGTTAGCTCTGCTATTATCCCCTTAGCATAGGTTAGCTCTGCTAGTTATCCTCATAGCATAGGTTAGCTCTGCTAGTTATCCCCAGAGCATAGGTTAGCTCTGCTAGTTATCTCGATATCATAGGTTAGCTCTGCTAGTTACCCCACAGCACAGGTTAGCTCTGCTAGGTAACTTCTATAGCACAGACTTTAGCTCTATGCTGGCTTGAATTATGTTGAAATTCATCAGCTTTTCTTCCCTCTTCCTCTCCCAGACGAGAATAGGTGGCTCTGTCTTCCTGTGCTTGGCTTGCTGCACCTTGTAGCCCTTTGCACTCAGACTGGAATCGGGCAAGGAGCCCAGAAGATGACCTCTAACTTCTGGTAAGTGAGATCTTGCTTCCTTGAACACTGTGCTTTCTTGTGTCGTTCTCATCCGTTCCTCAGGGGAGGTTGATGGCGTCACCCCTCCTCAAGAAGTGAAGAGGGGCTTAATGTCCTTTGTTTATGGCTAGAGTCCACTAACTATAGCTCACAAGCCTAGAGAAGACAAAGAGCAAGGTGAACCCAAAGAAAAGCATATATAGATCCTCCTGGAAATTGGAAGCAAACAAGATGGCTGGGCAAAAGTTGGGAGCACAGGGGTGGGAGGTGGGGGTGGGGGGTGGAGTAGGGGTGGGATTGGGGTTGGGGGATGGGGAGAAGGGGAAGGAGAAGGGAGAAGGGAAGGTCTTGGGAGAGCCTGGGG
>PVIU01020875.1:0-32954 GCA_004026605.1 Ondatra zibethicus | reverse complement strand
CAAGCCAGATTACAATAGGACTGGTGAGCTTCTCTGCACACTGCTAGATTTCTGTGTCATTTAATTGCATCTCTGACCCCTCCAGGGTCAGGCCTTGGGACAAGAATTAACAAAAGGGCTGTTGTCAGCACCACTGCACCACTCATTGGCAAACATATGTGGAAGCCATGACTGCTTCCCCTGAGTCGTTAGGACTGGCTGAGAATGTATGATGGGAAGTGAGTTCCTTGAAATGAATTGGTGACAATGGATAATACTTGTGTATATCTATGCCCAGGATCATATACCCAACCATCTCTAGCACTCAGTAGATAAAGAAGAATAAAATACTGAAAATCATGTTTTCTATCTCATAGGCATGGATGGATTTTTAAAATCAGATGAGAGACAAAGATTAGCCAAAGAGAGACGAGAAGAAAGAGAAAAATGTCTGGGTAAGTTGTATACTTTGGCTGTTGAAGTTCAAGAAAGTAGAAATGAGATAGTGTCTTTTCTAAGGTCATTAGAAATCTGTGAATGAATAGGGAGAGAACTAAGACTTGGTAGACAAGTCTAGAGAATTGAGGATGAACTCACACGGTGACTGGCAATGATCACAAACACTGCATAATTCTCTGAACAGTTCATTTACTCACCAAATATGGGACCTCCACTATGTCCTAGTCAGTATCCTTGGAGCTATGGACAACAATTGCCTCCACTGGGACTGGAGAGATGGTTCAGTGGTTAAAAGCACTGACTGCTCCGGGAGAACACAGGCTCAGTTTCTAGAACACACATGTCAGCTCACAACTGTCTGTAACTTCATTCCCAGGGGTTTCAGTGCACTCTTCTGGTCTCCTTGGGCACTGCACATGCATGGTACATATACATACATGCAGGCAAAACATCCATACACATAAACACAACAAAAAGATTGCTTCCTCTGATCTGAGGAAAGACTTGATGCCCTCATTTATCCACTATGTGTGCTCACCTTCTATTTTGGTATCTAGAAGAGCCATCCTCAAGAGAACTGTAAAACCCAACACCCATTTTCTGCATTACCACAGTATGCCCAGTTGAGAAAGGCTTTTATTTTTTAACCTCTTATTGGCTGTAGATACCACCATGGAGTGATGTGAGGCAGGTAGATGATAATTTCCCCTTTTGAATTAAGGTGAACAAGAAGCTTTTGGATTCTTGTTTGGCCTCCTGGGCAGTTCAGGCACTATCTCCAGGGAACCTTTCCCTAGCCTGCCTGCTAAGTAGAGGTAAGGGCTTCTTAGTAAATGGCTTGATGGGAAGACAAGGCTTTGTGTATCTTAAAATGCTTTACCCAGATCACTGTGCATGCTCATTTAACATGATTTTATTGAATGTACCCTTAAAATATCATTATTATAGTCACTGTATGGCTTAGCTGTTGTATACAAGTTTGGCTTAATGATAGCAATAATAGCCACAATTCCTATTTGTAGAAACATTATTTTGTGTTCTACATGCATTGTATCATTTTCTTCACCATATTGTTATTACTATCTCTGTGTAACTGAGAAGGAAAACAAGGCAGAGAGATAACATATTTGACATGCTCCACACCACTTAACTTAATTACTGCATCCTAGGATTTCACCAGATTATTTCTGTGTTCTTGGTCTTAACTCAGTCTGATTAAGGAGCTCTTGGAATTACACTTATGCTTCCATTTCTCAGCTGCCAGGGAACAGCAGATCTTAGAGAAACAGAAAAGAGCCAAACTTCAGTATGAGAAACAAATTGAGGAGCGATGGAGAAAACTTGAGGAGCAGCGTCAGCGAGAGGATCAGAAGAGGGCTGCAGTGGAAGAGAAGAGGAAGCAGAAACTCCGAGAAGAAGAGGTGAGGTCCTGAGAACCTCCTACCCCAGCCAGCTCAACAACTCACATAGGGCAAAAGTGTTCAGAGCATTTTGTATACTGCCCAATAATGGGCTATAAGAAAGACTAACTCCCAAATCTTGCCTGATGACTTAGCATGCTACCTTTCAGTACCACAATACAAAGAGTTAGTGGGTGTAGCACTGGCAGAGTTGCAAAGAGACTTAGCCATTCTATTCAGATTTGTTGTATAACCCAGGGCAAAATGCTGGGCCCTGGTTTGCTTGTCTCTGCCATGAGGGGTTGAATTTTTGATGGTTTCCAAGGCTTCTTTCAAGCATAACTTTTTTTGACTAAATTAAGACACACAGGGGCTTGTGGCTTGGGTTTGAGTGATAGAAAACTGAGTGTTACAGCCAGGAGGAGGCCTGTGCTTTGAAGACAGACAAAGACCAACAAGTATAATATGATCGTTATTTACTGCTTGAAAACTATTCTATGTTTGAGTTCAAAGATGCTAGTGTATTTAAATTTTAATGTAGCTCCCTGCTTTAATCATTTTTTTCAGTTACCTTTTATTTTTTTCATATTCTTTTATTTTTTTTCATTCAAAAAAATTTACATTTCCTCCCCTTCTCCCAGTCCCCTCCCGCTCCCCCCAACCCTCCTTCCTCCCCCTGCTTCCTTAAGCGAGGGCATGGTACCTTTTAAAAAAGAAATGGAATACAGTTATCACTATGGAGTTTATTATTAATAAACTTTGGAAGTGTTTTTAGGAAGCATATTTGAGTTATAGATTTTCTTAACAAGTATATTTTAAGGATGCAATCATACCCTTGTATCAGGAGATCATCATTTTTTATTCATAAGGTGTAATGACTCATCTTTTAGTATGAACAATGTAGTAGTTTGTCAGTTTCCAACACTATATAATACATAGACTTTTATTACAAATTTAGTGTTTTTAAAGTCTCTGAATGATTACTACATATATTGACTTCTTTTTATAATAAGATTTAATAAGAAAATAAAAACACATCAGAATTGGACAGGACAAGCAAACAGAAGGAAAAGAGCCCAAGAATCAGAGACCCACTCATTTGAACACTCAAGAATTCCATAAAAACACTAAACTTGAAGCCATTTTATATAACAGAGGACCTGGTGCAGACCTGTGCAGGGCTACATGCTGCTTCAGTTTTGTGAGTTCATAATGAGCTTTGATCATGTTGATTTAGAGGGCCTTGCTTTTTTTGGTATCTGCCATCCTCTCTGGCTCTTACACTTTCCACCTCCTCTTCTATGGGGTTCCCTAAGCCCTGAGAGGAGGGACTTGATGGAAACATTTCATTTAGGGTTAAATGTTTCAAGGTCTCTCACTCCCTACATAATGTCTGGCTGTGGGTCTCTATGTTTCTTCCCATCTGCTTCAGGAGGAAGCATTTCTGATAATGGCTGAGCAAAGCACTGATCTATGGGTATAGCAGATTGTCATCAGGAGTAATTTTATTGCTACATATTTTGTTTATTTGTTTTATTTTTAGGATGGTGGTTTTGGGTTTCCCCTAGGTCCGTAGACTACTTAGTCTCAGGTTCTTGGTCACCCAAGGAGTATGGGTTCTATCTTGTGGGGTGGGCCTTAAATCAAATCAGATATCGGTTGGTTACTTCTACAAGCTTTGTGTCACCATTGCCCTAGTATATTTTGCAAGCAGGACACCATTGTAGATCAAAGGTTTGTGGCTAGCTTGGTGTTTACATCTCTCTTTTGGTAGCATGCAAAGTACCTTCCTGCACCAACAACTTAGTTGTAAAGGCTCTAGCTCAACTTCTCCATGTTCAATGATTTGTATATTTTCAGCAATGACACCTTACTGTCAGTTTGTGGATAACAAACTGTTTTGGCAACAGCCTGGGTTATATAAGGATTCCCATGGGACTCTTTTGGCCAACAGCTCAATAAGATGTAACTAGTTCTAATACTGGAAGCTTCATTTGGTGATCAGAAATGGCCAATTGGGACTCTTGTCTACCTCATTATTTGGTAATTTCATTTAGATCACCTTCATATATGCATATGTTTTAGGAAACTTCTACTGTATTAGGTTTCCGTATGACCCCCCCATGCCTCTTAATTTTAGCCGTCTATCCCCATATTCCCTCCCTCATCCCACTCTCCCCTTCCGCTCCCAACTTGATCCTCCTATTCCAGCGCACCCATCCATCCATAACTATCTATTCTATTTCCCATTCCTGATGAGATCTATCTGTACCCCAAGTCACTTACTCTGTACCTAACCTCTGTGGTTCTAGGATTGTAGCTTGGTTATCATTGACTTAATGACTATTAGCCACATATAAGTAAATATATACCATATTTGTCTTCCTGGATCTGTGATACCTCACTCAAAATGATCTTTTTTCTAATTCTATCATTTTACCTGTAAATTTCATGATTTAATTTTTTAACTGCTGAGTAATACTCCGTTCTGTAAATGTACCACATTTTCTTTATCCATTCTTCTGTTGAGGAACATCTAGGTTGTTTCCAGTTTCTGGCTATTATGAAAAGAACAGTGAACATGGCTTAGCAAGTATCCTTGTGGTAGGATGAAGCATCCTTTGGGTATATGCTCAAGAACAGTATAGCTGGATCTTGAGGTAGGTCAATTCCCAACTTTCTGAGGAACCACCATATTCATTTCCATGGTGATTGTACAAGTTTCCACTCCCACCAGCAATGGATGAGTGTTCCTCTTGCTCCACATCCTCTCCAGCATGAGTTGTCATTTGTTCTATTGATCTTAGCCATTTTGATGGATGTAAGATGGAATCTCAACATAGTTTTGATTTGCATTTCCTTGATGGCTAAGGATGTTAGACATTTCTTTTTTTTTTCAAAAATGTGTTTTTTGTTGTTGTTTTAAGATTTATTTATTTATTATGTATACAATGTTCTTCCTGCATGTGTCCCTGCAGGCCAGAAGTTGGCACAAGATCTTATTACAGATGGTTGTAAGCCACCATGTGGTTTCTGGGAATTGAACTCAGGACCTCTGGAAGAATAATCAGTGCTCTTAACTGCTGAGCCATCTCTCCAGCCCTGTTAGACATTTCTTTAGGTGTTTCTCAGCCATTTGTGTTTATTCTTTTGAAAATTCTCTCTTTAGATCTGCAGTCCATTTTTAATTGGGTTGATTGTTTACTTGATATCTAGTTTTTTGAGTTCTTTCTATATTCTGGATATGAGCCCTCTATCAGATGTGTCATTGATAATATTTTCCCTTTCTGTAGACTGCCACTTTGAATAACAGTATTATTTGCTTTTTAGTTTCGTGGAGTCTATTTATTTGTTTGTTTTTTACATCCCAACTGCAGTTTCTCCTCCCTCCTCTCCCAAGTCCCTGCCCCTACATCCACTTCTTCCATTTCTGAAATAAATAAATAAAGACCAAGCTACACAACTGTCACATATATGCAGAGGACCTAGGTCAGTCCCATGCAAGCTCCCTGGTTGTCAGTTCAGTCTCTGTGAGCCCCTATGAGTTTGTTGATTCTGTGGGTTTTCTTGTGGTATCCTTGACCTCTCGGACTCCTACAGATCTTCCTCCCACTCTTCTGCAGGATTCCATGAGCTCCACCTAATGTTTCACTGTGGGTCTCTTGACCTGTTTCCATCAGTTGCTGGTTGAAGCCTCTCTGATGATAGTTGGGCTAGGCACCAATCTATGAGTATAGCAGAATATCATTAGGAATGATTTCATTGACTTTTTTGGTTTGGTTATATCCTAGGTGCTTGATTCTATCCTAGGTCTCTGGGCTGTCCAGCCTCTGGGTCCTGGCCCTGCAGGCAGTGTCAGGGGTAAGCTCCCTCATGGTATGAGTCTCAAGCTAGAGCAGTCATTGGTTCACCACTCCTACAATTGAATATTTTGTGGCTAGGTTGGTGTCCCAATCCTTTCATTGCAAGTCTTGTCTAGTTACAGGAGTAACTAGACCCCTTGTTGATCTTTGTGCCTGCATTCTTGGTGTTCTGTTCAGAAAGTCCTCTCTTGTGCCAATGTGTTCAAGACTATTCCCCACTTTCTTTTCTATTAGGTTCAATGTATCTGGTTTTATGTTGAGGTTTCATGTTTTATCCACTTGGACTTGAGTTTTGTTCATGGGGACACGTACAGATCTGTTTTCATTCTTCTACATTCAGACATCCAGTTTGACCAGCACCATTTGTTGAAGATATCATCTTTTTTCAAGTGTTTGTTTCTAGCTTCTTTATATATATATATAAAACAGATGTTCATGGGTATGTGGATTTATGTCTGGGTCTTCAATTTAATTCCATTGATTAAAATGTGGTTTTTTTGCTAATACCATGGTATTTTTATTACTGTACCTCTGAAGTACAACTTAAAATTGGGGATAGAGGTATGTCCCACGGTTTTATTATTATTCAGGATTGTTTTAGCTAAAATTGTTCTTTCAAGATCTGTTGAAATTGTGATTGGAGGGGGGCTGGAGAGATGGCTCAGAGGTTAAGAACACTGGCTGTTCTTCCAGAGGTCCTGAGTTCAATTCCCAGCAACCACATGATGGCTCATAACCATCTGTAATGAGATCTGGTGCCCTCTTCTGGCATAAGAGTTGTACATGCAGGAGGAAGATTGTATACATAATAAATAAATTCTTAAAAAAAAAAGAAATTGTGATGGTGATTTAATTGAATTGCTAGATTGCTTTTGGTAGGATGGCTGTTTTTATTATATAATTCTACTGATCTATGAGCATGGGAGATCAATTGTTCCATCTTATAGCTTCTTCAGTTTATTTTTTCAGTGACTTGAAGTTATTATTATGTTTCTCTCACTTGCTTTTATATTTTTTGAGGCTATTGTGAAAAGTGTTGTTTTTCCGATTTCTGTTTGCCATTTATATATAGGACGGCTACTGATTTTTGTGAGTTAATTTTGTGTCCAGCTACTTTGTTGAAAGTGCTGTAGGAGTTTCCTGGTGGAATTTTTAGAATCACTATGTATACTGTTTTATCATCTGCAAATAAAGATACTTTGACTTCTTCCTTTCTAATTTGTATCCCTCTGATATCCTTAAATTATCTTATTGCTATAGCTAAGACTTCAAGTGCTATACTGAATAGGTATGGAGTGATTGGACAACCTTGTCTTGTTCCTGATTTTAGTGGAATTGCATTGAGTTTCTCTCCATTTAATTTGATGTTGACTGTAGACATATATAAATTGCCTTCGTTATGTTTAGGTATATTCCTTGTATCCCTGATCTCTCTATGACTTTTGTCATGAATGAGTGTTGGATTTTTTCTAAGGCCTTTTCAGCATCTAATGAGATGATCCTGTGGGGTTTTTTTTGTCTTTCAGTTCGTTTGTATGGTAGATTACACTTATAGATTTATGTATGTTGAACCATTCCTCATCTCTGAGATGAAGCCTACTTGATCATGGTGGATGATCTTTTTGATGTGTTCTTGGATTCAATTTGCAAGTATTTCATTGGGAAAATTTGCAACTTATAAAGGAAATTGGTCTGTAATTCTCTTTCTTCGTTGTGTCTTTGGTCTTTATGTGGTTTGGGTATCAGGATAACTTTGATCTCATAAAACAAACTGGGAAGTGTTCCTCCTGTTTCTATTTTGAGGAATAATTTGACGAGTGTTGACATTAACTCTTTTTTGAAAGTTTGTTAGGATTCTGTGCTAAAACCATCTGGCCCTTGGCTTTTTTATTTTATTTTTTGATTGGGAGATTTCTAATTCTGCTTATATTTCTTTAGGGGCTATAGGCCTATTTAAATTGTTTATCTGATATTTTTAAAAATTTTAGGTCTTTTTTTAAAATTTATTTATTCTGTGTGATATAAGAATATCATCTATCTTTTTTTGTTTTGGGGGGACAGGGTTTCTCTGTGTAACAGCCATGGCTGTCCTGGAAGTTGCTCTGTAGACCAGGCTGGGCTTGAACTCACAGAGATCCACCTGCCTCTACCTCCCAAGTCCTGGGATTAAAGAAAGTCCTGCACCACCACGGCACGGCTTTACATCATATATCTTGACCCCATTCATTTCTCCATCCCTTCTCATCTGCCTGCCATTCCCGCACCTCCTCCCACCCAAATAAAACAAAATTTAAGAGAAAAAAAGGAAAAAATAAGGAAAACATTAAAAATCTCATCTGGAAGCATAAGGCCTACTAGAGCCATGTTTGCTGTGCTCTGGCTGGCTATAGTCTCTTCAGTGGAAGTGTTTCTTTTATGAACCTGGGTGCCCTTGTTTTGGTGCATAGATGTTAAGAATTGCAATGTCCTTTTAGTGGATTTTCCTTTGAATATTTAGTGTCCTTCCGTAGATGGTTGTTTTTACTCTTTACTTCTAACTCCGTGACTTTCTGTGTAGCTAGGTGGCTGGCCCCTGGAGTCCTCCTTCTTTTCTTGCTCCTTGATTTTTCTTCCCAAATTTCTCTTCCTATTTGTTCTCTCTGTCTGTCAACCCCACCTACCCTTTCTCCTGCCTTGCTATTGGCTGTTCAGCTCTTTATTAGACTAATCAGGTGTTTGAGACAGGCAAAGCAACACAGCTTCATAGAGTTAAACAAATGCAGCATAAAAGAATGCACCACATCTTTGCATCTTTAAAACAAATGCTCTACAGCATAAACAAAAACACATCTTAAAAATAATATTCTACAACATCCTTCCCTATCTATTCTGCTTAGTTTTGGTTTAAAGTTTATTTTATCTGACATTAAAATGGCTAAACCAGCTTGCTTCTTAGGTCCATTTGTTAGAAATATCTTTTTTCATTCTTTTACCATGAGCTAATGTCTATCCTTGATGTTAAAGTATGTTTCTTGGATGCAACAGAAGGATTGATCCTGTTTTCACATCTTTTCTGTTTGATTCCTGTTATTTTGTTTTTGTTGTTGTTGTTGTTGGTGGTGGTGGTGTTGGTGGTGGTGTTGGTGGTGGTGGTGGTGTGTGTGTGTGTGTGTGTGTGTGTTTGTGGTTTGTGTGTTTCCCCCCTTTTAATTTCCTGTTCTGGGATTATTTATTCCCTGTATTTTCTTGACAATAGTTAACCTCTTTAGGTTGGTGTTTTCCTTCTAGTGCCTTCTGTAGAGCTGGATTTGTAGATAGATATTGTTTAATTTTTGTTTTATCCTGTAATGTCATTATTTTCTCCATATATGGTGATTGAAAGTTTTGCTGGTTATGGTATTCTGTGCTGGATCTGTCCAGGCACTTCTGGCTTTCACACTCCCCATTGAGAAGTCAGGTGTAATTCTAATAGGTCTGTCTTTATATGTTACTTATTCTTTTTGCCTTGTAGTTTTTAATATTCTTTCTTTGTTCTATACGTTTAACATTTTGATTATTATGTGATGAGGGGACTTTCTTTTCTGGTCCAATCTATTTGGTATTCTTATGCTTCTTGTATTTTGATAGGCATCTCCTTTAGGTTAGAGAAATTTTCTTCTGTGAGTTTGTTGAAAATATTTTCTATGCCTTTGGCCTGTTTTTTTCTCCTTCTATTATTCTTATTATTCTTAAATTTGGTCTTTCCATAATACCCCAGATATTCTGCATGTTTTGTGCCAGAATTTTTTTATTTAACATTTTGTTTGACAAAGGTATCTGTTTTTTCTTTTCTTTTTTTTTTTTTTTTTTGGTTTTTCGAGACAGGGTTTCTCTGTGGCTTTGGAGCTAGCCTGGAACTAACTCTTGTAGACCAGGCTGGTCTCGAACTCACAGAGATCCGCCTGCCTCTGCCTCCCGAGTGCTGGGATTAAAGGCGTGCGCCACCACCGCCCGGCTCTGTTTTTTCTATCGTGTCTTCAGTGCCTGAAATTCTCTCTTCAATCTCTTTTTGCTTTTATTTTTTTATTTTTTGTTTTTTTTTTTTTGGTTTTTCAAGACAGGGTTTCTCTGTAGCTTTTGGAGCCTATCTTCGAACTAGCTCTTGTAGACCAGGCTGGCCTCAAACTCACAGAGATCCACCTGCCTCTGCCTCCTGAGTGCTGGAATTAAAGGCATGAGCCACCACCGCCCAGATTTCTCCAGTCTCTTGTATTCTGTTAGTAAGGTTTGCTTCTTAGGTTCCTGTTCAAGTTCCTAAGTTTTTCCTTTCCAGATTTCCCTCAGTTTGGGTTTTCCTTATTGATTCTGTTTCCACTTTCAGGTCTTAAACTGTTTTATTCATATTCCTCTACTATTTGTTTGTGTTTTCATAGATTTATTTAAGTGATTTATTACTTTCCTCTTTAAGGACCTCTAATACATTCATAAAGGTTGTTCTGAAGTCCTTATCTTATGCTTCACCTATGTTGCATTTCTTAGGGTCTGCTGTAACAGGGTTGCTGGTACTCTAGTAGAGACATACTATCCTAGCTGTTAATGGTACTCTAGTGGAGACATACTATCCTAGCTGTTAATGGTACTCTAGTAGAGACATACTATCTTAGCTGTTAATGATAATGCTTTTTATGCTGGCATCTATACATTTTGGATTGGGGTGATTGTAATCCTAGGTGCTGATATTTGGTCTTGTCTTTGTCAGGTGGTCTATTTTGTACCTTAGTTTCTGTTGCCCTTTCTGGTTCTTAGGAGAGAGTGGTGGCTGTGTGCTGCGTGGTAGGAAATTCTGGGATCTTGATATATGTGGCCGCTGGGAGTTTCAGGTAAAATGTGTTTTTGAGTATTGGGAGCTAACACTTAGGAATGGGGATGGGCTGGGGGGACCTGAAGGGGTCTACAGGAGGGAGGAAAACCAGGATTTGGTAATTTCACTGGAAATGAAGACAGAGAGTGAGGAAGGATCAAAGCCAAAGCTCTGCTATAGAGCTGGGGATGAGACTTGGAGGAATGCAGAAAGAGGTGAAAATCTTAAGTTAGCCAGCTTGTTTACCTGGTGAGAGTGGCTTGTCAGTTCCCAGGGAGTGGGAGTTGGAGGCTATGATAAAAATAAAAACCCAATGAGTAGGGGGAGGGAGACTAGGAGGGGAAGATCTTTGTGATTCACTAGAGGTGGGAGCCATTTGGAAGGGAGAGTGCAGCAGAACTGGGCATGAAACTGGAGGGTTGGATTTGGAAGAGTGAAGGGAGTGGTGAAGATCCTCTAGTCAGCCTACTTGCTTCTCTAGCCAGAGTCCACGTTCTCTTTTTTAATTTTAAAGAAGACATATATACACTGACCATGGACTGAACCACACATATCAAGACCCACCTTTGCCTGTAAAGTGGCATCTATTTATGGTGATTTGTGTTTTCTTACCAGATGAAGGTCTAAGCAAGGCTGTGGTTTGCTGTTGCTGGCTTCAGTCTGATTGCTGTGGCTTTTTCTGGTCTCAATTTATGCCTCATTCCTATCACTAAGTAACTGGTAGCTAGAGCAAGCCATATAGCCCCCTCCCAACTCTGTTTCCTCAGACCCAAAAAGGAACAAGAACTGAAAAAGGTGACTTGTAAAACTGTCCAGCAAGTACCTACTACAGAATAATCACTAGAAATGTGACACACTCTCTAGTTATTTCAGGCGACTTTGGTGGAGGCAAGGTCAAGATAGAGCTCCAGAAGACATTAAACAGTCTATGTACTGTTTTAAAAAACAGTAAACCACATGGAAATAGAGGCTGAACGTTCAGAGGTTCAAGTTTATCCTTGGTTTCATAGACAGTTTGAGACTAACCCAGGCCATGTTTCAATAAAATATAAAAAAAATTCTGGATAAAAATCCAAAAAAAAAAAAAAAAAAAAACAGAACAAAATTCACATAGGCCTGGTGGCACAGGTTTCTAATACTAGCTACTTAGGAGTCTAGGATTGTAGGATCAAAAGTTCTCAGGGGATGTCTTGGCTATAGAACAAGTTTGATAATAGCTTGAGCAATTTATTGAGACTCTATCTCAATGTAAATAGTTTAAAAAGAGTACTGAGGGTACAACTCAGTGATAGAGCACATCCCTAACACATGTATATCCTTAGGTTCAATCCTCAGTATTGGCAGGGGGAGCCAGTGTATGAGAACTGTTTGGGCAATTTAAGACAGAAGTATCCATTCTTCTTAGCCTGTGTGTTTTTCATGAGTCACTGGACTTGCCCATTTTCTTCCTTTCCCATCCTCCATTCCTTAATGACTTAGGGTTTGTCCCTTTCTTCCTGGCATACCTATTTTAATTCTTGACATCCTGCTGAATTGCTGATTCAAGATAAAGCTTGTAACTGCTTCTTCCAGAAAGGAACACTATGAAGTGTCACATTAGATACTTCTCATGCTTCAGCACATCTTGCAATGTGACAGAGGTCTACTTTGGCGGCAATTTCTATGCATATTTTTCCTTTATAGAACATTAGTCTTAGAGGCACTTAATGTAGTCAGTCTCATACTCATTGTTAATGAGGGGATATCATGTTAGATGGTTGATCCTGATACAATTTAACCTTTAGTAGTTTAACTTCTGGATGTTTTCTGGCTCTGTGCTTTCTTTTATCCCTAATGTAACAGAGGATATAATCTGATCTTTTGTCAACATAAACACAATCTGAAATTACTTTTTTCTTTTCCCTAGTAACTACGTGGCACAGCTTTAGCATGTCAGGTCTAAACTGAGAGCTGGGCTTTGTAAGCTTTTGTAGCAACCCAAAAAACCAGAAGCTTGCCTTTGTCACCTGCTCCCACCCTCAGGGCCTCAGGAGACCCAGGTGTAGCGTAGAGACTTTCTACACATAGGGTAACCAGTTAACCACATCAGGGTTAGTTATACTGCTGATACAAAAACTTAGTGTTTTCATGAGTGATCTTTAGGGCAGTGGGATTGCTCTGCCCTGTGGAAGTCCTCTAAAGGAAGCCTTCTGTGGTCAACTCTGGTTCTTGGAGATCTCAGTGAGGGCTGTTGAGTGCTCAGCACCTGGCTCTAGAATACTAATTTTTTCCCTCAGTGCTGAATTTAAGTTCTTTCAGTCATGTTCTGTCTCTGTCAACCAAGAAAATACTTCAGTGGAAAGATTATTCATTTGATATAGGCCATTTTGCTTCTCGAACCTATTGTAAAGTGTTGCAGGAGTCTTACCCTGGTATTGGCTCTGGTATTTCGAAGATCATGTCTATCAGTTCCTCTCTCCCATGCACCCCTTTCCTGTTTCATATTCCTATGATGACCACAATACTGTTCTTCTAACCTTATGTGTCCCAACACAGAAGTGGGGGATATTCCTTAATACCATACTAGGAGTTTAAGAATGGCAAGAACCAAATAAAAAAATTTATTCTGAAGTGAAACCAGTAATGAATCAGATACATTAAGACCAGATAATCTGGCATGACATTCCGTTTTCTAAAGCAAAACCAACACCCTGACTCTTAGAGGTCTTGAGAATTAACAGGAGTGTAGCAGTGGCAGCAGTTGTCCTATGGAGGGAGCCATGTCCAGTATCCATTTGAGACCCTGTCCTTGAACTAACTAACTATGCTCGATGGAAGTCACCTTCACTTCCTGTAGTATCCCTTATGCTACATACCTTCAGAATTGAGCTGCTAGAACAAGTTCTTGTCACCTTAAGTTTTGGTGGACAATTCATTATGCTCACCCAATCTTTATTCAGTGTAGCTTCTTGACTGATTGGTGGGATTTAGAGAAAGAGCAACTCTCTTTCTAACTAAGAAAATCTTCTTTCAAAGAGTAGCTTCACCTCTTTAAGTTAGGTTGACACATCTAACCTTCTCATATTGTCATTGCTTAGTAATTAATAAAAATACTGGATATAAGCCGGGTGGTGGTGGCACACGCCTTTACTCCCAGCACTCGGGAGGCAGAGGCTGGAGGATCTCTGTGAGTTTGAGGCCAGCCTGGTCTATAAGAGCTAGTTCCAGGACAGGCTCCAAAGCTACAGTGAAACCCTGTCTCAAAAAACCAAAACAAACAAACAAAAATACTGGATATAAACAAGAAATTTATGAATTTGCCTAAACAAAAACTTGACTCAGCTGAAGTCTGGCCACTCCTAGAGGGACTTGACTGACCATGGGACTGGATATAGAAATCTGTAAAGAGGAGACCCCTGTGAAGCCCGGTGTGGACTACTGGGGGATTGTCTTTACAGTGTCATCCATGAGCACATACAGTAAAGGCAGTAGAAAAAGTATAGCTTGCTCTCTGTCTTTGTCTCTCTGTCTCTCTCTCCTTCTTTGTCTCCACTCTTCTCTCCCTTCTCCTCCCATCCCCCTCATCCTCCCTTCCTCCCCTGACCACCAGGCAACAGTGTCTGGATCATTCTGTACTAGAGGACTTTTCTTTTTCTTTTTTTTTATTATTTTATTTTATTACTTTAAAAAAATACCAATCCAAATTCCCACTTCCTCCCCTCCTCCCACTCCCCTTCTACTCCCTCCTACCTTGCTCAATATAGAGGACTTTTCTTGACTTATTTTTTAAAACTAATTCTAGTTTTAGCTAACATGGAACATATGGGTTTCATTTTTTATACTGCATATATATGTATACATATACACTTATATATTAGTGTGTCTTGATCATATTTATATCCCCAGTATATTTTCCTACTCCTCCTTCCCCCAATAGATCCTTTTCTGATTTCAGGTTGCATATATGTACATATGTGTGTAGTTTAATACAAATTCCACATGTGAAAGAAAAGTGTGATAGTTTGTTTTTATTTTCCCATAATATGTCTTGTTCCCCATCTCTTATAATAACTCTTCTTTCCCCTCATTCCCCCTTCTACTTTTAAGTTATGTGTATTTATGTATATATGTATTTATATTTAAATCTAGTTTACATGTATGAGAAAAATATTTGTCTCTATGTTTTGCTTATCATGATCTTTAGTTCTAGTAATTTTCCTACAAGTAACATAATTTCATTCTTCATTATGGCTAAATAAAACTTCATTGTGGGGGCTGGAGAGATTGCTCAGTGGTTAAGAACACTTACTGCTCTTGCAGAGGACTCAGATTACATTCCTAGTACCCATATGGCAGTTCACAACCACCAAGAGAATCCAGCTCCCTTTTCTGGACTCTATGGGCACCAGCTACACACAGATTGCTCTGTGTACCTTCAGGCAAAGTACTTATACATATAAAATAAAAATAAATCTTTTAAAAGTCCATTGTATATAAATACCGCATTGTCTGTTTTAATCACTTGCCTTTTACTTTATCATTATTATTTATTATTAATTTATTTTAAGTTTTAGGTTGTCATGTAAATTAATGAGTTTCATTAGGGCTCTTTATTAAAATATTTTATTTTGATTTTTATTTATGTGTATGTGGGAAGTGGTACATGCATCTGACCTGTGGAAGGCAGAAAAGGGCTTCAGATCCTCTTGGAGCTGGAGTTATAGGCAGTTGTGGGTCACCTGACATGAGTATTGGGAACTAAACCTGAATCTTCTGCAAAGCAGGTTATACTCTAAAACACTGAGCCATCTTTCCAGATACATTCTAGCATTTTATTGCTCTTGTTCCTTTATTTCTCCCAATTGCCACATTATCTTCATCTGTTCATCTATTAATAGTATCTAGGGTGGTTGCTTATCTTGGTTGTTGTAAATACTGTAGCTGTAAACATGGATATGCAAGTATCCCTGTGTTATGCTAACTAGAGTCCTACATGTATATGTCACTAGTGATAAAACTGGGTCATTCATATGGTTGATGTAGTTTTAATTTTTCTGAGAAATTTTTATTCTAGCTTCTATAGTGGCTATACCCATTTTTATTTCTGGTAATAGTATGAAAGGGGATCCTTTCCCCAACATCCTTACCAGCATTTGTTGTAATTTGTTTTCTTAATGATAGCTAACTCTGATAGCTAACTCTCCAATGGTAAGATAGAATTATAATGAAGATAGAATTATAATGAATTATTATAATGAATTATAATTAATTAGCATTTCCCCAATAGCTAAAAATATTGAACATTTTACAAATATTTAGTGGCCATTTCTACTTCTTTTTGAGAATTGACTGTTTAATTCATTTGCCCGTTAATTAATTGGATAATTGGAGTGATAGGATATTTAATTTTAGTAGTTATTTATATATTCTTGATATTAATCCTGTCAGATGTATACTTTGTGAAGATTCTCTCCCATTTTGTAGGCTGTCTTATCACTCTTGATAATTGTTTCCTTTGCTGTGAAGAAAATTTTCAGTTTGATAAGATATCATTTATCATTTCTTGATATTACTTAATGGAGCCACTGGATTCCTTTCTGGAAAATCGTTGCCTGTTTCTAAATCTTAAAGTAGTTTCATTAGGTTTTCCTCTGGAAGTTTCCATTTTTGGTCTTAAGTTGTGATCTTTGATCCATTTTTGACTTTTTGCACAGAGTGAAAACTAGGATCTAGTTTCATTCTTCTAGAGAAGCCTGGTATCTGTTTTTATTTTCTAGTTAAAAATTACTTAGTCCCTTGCACCACCCCACCTATACACATACACCTAAATGTGGCAAGGCATTAGATGTTTTATTTTGTAGCTAGAAGTTTCTGTATCTTTGTCAAGTCTTGGACTATGCAGTATTATCTTAAGAGTAATATGAGCAGGAAAGTATTACAATGTAGAAAAAGAGCTCAAATATGAAAATGGGGCTTTATAAAATGTGTTTCAAAGTCAAGTGCTGTTCTCAAAAGTTATATACAGGGCTGAAACTTCAAATTAGACTTCAATTTAAACTTTTCTCATGTTTTCAATTTGAAAGGCTGTATTTGGTACTGGGGACAAATTTCAGTTCTCTTAACCAGATTTGAGACAGGCTTGAAAGAGTTAATGCTTATTGAGCATTCATTATTCATAAGCAAATCAGGAGCTGGCATAGCAACAACGTCTCCCCAGGGAGGAGAGGGGAGGGGACAGGACAGGACACAGTGTTCACAGTCTGTGGTTGGAGAAGCCAGCACTAGCCTAGCTGTATTGTTTACTCTCAACCCACCAAAAGGCATTGGTGTGGTGAAGAAAGCACACATCCATGGGTTTGGGATGCTGAGCACAGAAAACCCCATTTGGTGACTCATCTAGGCATTAGTGCAGTACAACTGAGTGGTTGCTACTGTTTTTTGTTAATATTCTATGCTTTTTGCTTCTGGGGATTTGGGCAGGAACGCTTGGAAGCAATGATGCGCAGGTCCCTGGAGCGCACACAGCAGCTAGAGTTGAAGAAGAAGTGTTCATGGGCAGGATCACTGGCCTCGGGGCCTGGAGGACGCGATGGTGAGTTTAATGCTATCTCTGCATTGCAGGGCCCCTATGGGGAGATCACAGGCATGACCAGATGTCTGCAGGATTGGAAGATGCTATGCACGGCTTTACAGGCACCTTTTCAGATGCTTAAACTGCCATGCTTCTTGTGTGTGTATGCATTTCTCATAAAGGGAGCTGTCATTCTTCTTGCTATCAGATAGTTGAAGCATGAATACTGGGCTTTGGGGGGAAAAAGCAAAAGAAAAGCAAAGAAAGCAAATACAGTCTAGCTGGACTAAGCACGCAGGACCAAAAATAATCTCATTTTAGGAGAGAGGTAATGGCAGGAGGCACAGTCACAGCCCTAAATGTGACTGGAAAAGGTATAGCGGTTACTCTCTAAGAAGGGCCAGCCTTTTCCTTCTTCCTTATGATTTTTTGTTGCTTTTTTGATTATTTCATTTTAAAGCAACTTACTTCATTATCCAGTTCATAATCATCTTTCAATTTTCAACTGCCTAAATGGATAATTACTAATATCAGGATGACTTTTTCCTCTTTTCAGTGTCATAGTATGTTTCAGGTATCTCAGTGTTCTGTTATGCAGGACTTATGTACTCTCCTTGAGAACAGATGTTTAAATTACCATATACTGACTTGGCCATCTTATCCTTTTAATTATTTGGCAGTGAATATACCTTTTCTCTTTTCCTTTTGAGAAGGCAATAACTAATTTGTTACTTTTCTTATTTCTTTATTAGAAACTAAATTGCAACAACCAATTGGAACTTTGTCTTTTACCTCTCTTTGCTCTGATTTTTTTTTCTGCATAGGTGAATCAGAAAATACCCCACCCTTTCCTCTAACTTTAGCAGCCAGCACCCTCCCTTCGGACACAGGGACTACTACAGCTGCTGCCGAGTCCACCAACGGTATACCCGAGCATCACCATACCACAGTGTTTTGTGATAACTGTTCTGATCACCCTCCTCCATCACTGTGTCTGTCTCAAGTACTTTCACAATTGATTTCTTTCTTTTTTTGCATTTCCCTGCTGTGGGACACAATTGATTTCTTAGTCTGACTTGTCATGACTTTTTCTCTAGAGCTGTGAGTAGCATTCCCATATGTTTTTGTTCTTAGAGCTGCATGCTTTATATCTTAGTGTCCTGGAGACATTTCATCCTCGGCTCACCAACTTCTGCCTTTAAAAAAAACTCATCAGTATTTGACTTTGGTGCATTTAGACATTTAACAGTTGCATTGGCCATCTTATTTTAGGTATCAAGTAACAAGGCATTTTCATTACTTCTGGTGAAAAACCAGAAATCACACAGATTTCTAAATAGAATATTTGAGCTTGGCTAATGTGATAAATTTCTGAAGAAGTGTTCAAGAGGTAGTGGTAGGGAATTTATCAGTACTAACATGGGGAATCCACATAGTTAGACAACTTGGCTTTATGTCTAACTCCATCTCTTTTTCCAAAAGGCTTTTTGTTTCAAATACAAACATAGAAAATACTTATGGTCTAGACTAAGAGAAAAACTTAGTTTGCATTTAGTAATGACTTTAGAAATACTATACACTTGAATGATAAACTGAAAATGAGAAATAGAAGGGATGCGATATTTACCAGCAATATAGAGAGGAATATTAATTGTAGGAATAAATATTTTATTTTTGGCCTTCCTCTGACACAGAATATCCTTATTGGTCGTATCACAGATTTGGCTTTATAGGTTGAGATTTGGTCCTCTGCCATGGAAAGGTGAGAACAGAGTAGTACTATCTAAGGCTAGTAACAAGGTGAGGTGTATGACTCAGACATATAATTTATAGAAATTCCAAAAATATCAAGATGAGATAATATTTTAATGCTGTATCTTAAAAGATTTAAACCATAGAACAATCCATGTTAAACACAATAACATTGCCTCCAACTTTCCCTCCCTCCCCTGCTTCCCCAGGGAACCCATTGTGTTACCTATTCTAAGCAAGCACTCCACTACTGAGCAACATCCCTGACCATAATATTGAATTTCTGGAGACTAGTGTTATGCCAAGCCATATCAGAACCTGAGACAAAGGGGGAAAAGTGTACAGTTATATACATGGTTTTATAATTTCTAGTGGTTGCTTATTTTTCCGGAAAGTTAAAGTAATTAAAAATCAAAGAGTAAGAGTGTTAAAATTTAAAACACCATTTCAAGTATAAGTATTTTATGTATCCTCAATTAAAATGTTATATTTTGATTTTATCTTAAATAAAACGATTTAAGATTGCCACTTGGCCAGTAGAAATTGCCCTATACAAGGAAAATATAAGCTAAAATTTGAAAATATTAGGAGTTAGCTTCCTCAACAGCAATGCATGCATAGTTTTACTTTTGCCTTGGGTTTTAACATAGTTTCACATGCACTGTCAATAATTTTCTGTTAGTTGTAATGATTTAATTTAGAAGTCAATCTAAAACAGTGACTGGAATATGAGAACACCAAATCTAGGGCCAGAAGTTTAAATCCTTTCTGTACTGCTAAAGCATTTGCAGAAGAGTCATTTTAATGTTATCTCTTAAAATAGGAAAATCATCAACTGCTGAAGTTAGTGCTACTTTAAACACAACAAAGTCGGGCATGGTGGCATATGTAAATCATCACATCCTATGGTCATTGAATTTTGGATCATGAATCCTAACTGATAATCGGTTGACTATTATTTTTGTGCTGTTTGTGTAATTTTGCCCTTAAATCATTTTTTAAAAGATAGGAAAGTATTTATTTTTGTATTGTTATAGGATGGCACTTTTCATTTTAAAAAATCAGTTTTTTGTTTGTTTGTTTTTGAGACAGGGTCTCTCTGTATAGTTCTGGCTGTCCTGGAACTCGCTTTGTAGACTGGACTGGCCTCAAACTCAGAGATCCACCTGGGTCTGTCTCCTGAGTACTGGATTAAAGGCATATGCCACCATGCCCGACTTTGTATGTTTTTTTAAATCAGTTTTTTAAAAAATATTTCTTAGCTGAGCGATGGTGGCGCACGCCTTTAATCCCAGCACTCAGGAGGCAGAGGCAGGTGGATCTCTGTGAGTTCGAGGCCAGCCTGGTCTACAAGAGCTAGTTCCAGGCCAGGCTCTAAAACTACAGCGAAACCCTGTCTCGAAAAACCAAAAAAATAATTCTTTTTATTAATTTTTTTAATTTTTAATTTTTTAAGAATTTTATTGAAAATATATTCTCTCATATAATACATCCTGACCTGATTACAGTTTTCCCTTCCTCCACTCCTCCCAACTCCCTCTGACCTCCCCTCTCCCTGATAGCCACTCTCTTTCTGTTTCCTTTTCAGAAAAGAGCAGGCCTCCAAGAAGGCCTAAAATGAATTTTTGTTGTTGCATAGGCACACTCCTACTTTTTCTAGTGTTAGATGTACTTAGGGAGTACTTAGTGAGTCCATATAACTTTTGAAAGGGGTGTTAATTCTCTTCAACTAATACAGGTCACTGTGGTTGTTTTTTGTTTATTTTGCTTTGTTTTGGTTTTGAAACAGACCCTTACTGTGTCTCCTACTTCAGTCCCCAAATGCTGTGACTATAGGTGTGTACTATTACATATATCTCAGGTCACTGTAATAGAGTGTTAAATTAGTTCTGATACCACAAGAGTGAGTGAACTCTTCTACACTCTTAAGTTATATCTTGCTTGTTTGATTTTGCGAGGACAAATTCCAAAGTCATCCTTTGTTAGAATTATTTTTATTTCCACATTTGTTTTGCTGCCAAAATGTTAAATGTCACATGCACTATCTTGTTTAAACATTATTTTCTTTTACTTTTAATTCTGCTTTTTAAAATTTTAATTTAATTCTGTCCCTCAGCTCATTGCATGCACCATAGTTCCATGGAACCCTTTCTTGTTTTGAGACTGCTAATACCCACACAGGCTTCTTTAGCCAGAAGCAGAAGTATATATATGCTCTCTGAGCAGGACAGTGACTCAGATAAAAGAGGCCAAGCTGTGAAGTCAAAGAAAATTCCTGAAACAGTTTTGATCAGACTTGGATTCCTGAATTTTTGCATTTTGCTTCTCATTTGCTGGCTTTATGAAGTTCTTTCAATGGTTAATAGCATTTTCTGCCTGGCTATGTTTTGCTGTTGCTGTTTCTTTTAAAGATGATTAATATATAGATGAGTAAACTATTTTATGAGTGACTGGTGGTATGTGAATGAGGTAGAAAATCGACTTGATGATCTATGGAGGTTAGTTGACTTTCCTTAGATGGTTTGGGAAAGTAGCATATAGATCTTACTCCCTGGAGTACCACAGCTGGCTCTACCCCTTATTATTGCTCATATATAAAATGGGAGTTTTTGTTTTTTATTTGTTGTAATAAAAACTATATATGGTGGTGAAAGATCTTAAGTTTAAAGCTAGTCTGGGCAACATAGCAAGACCATGTTTCAAAAATTTAATATTAAGTTATCATGAGGATTAAATGAGATCATAGTATAAATAAGATAACACACTGGTTGGCACAGAGTAAGAGCTCAAAAAATGTCTAGAGCCTTGCTACTTAAAACATGATCACCACAGGGCGCAAAGGCGACAGGAGGAAAAGCGCTTTGAAAGGCTCTTACACAGTGATGGCTTAGTGTGATCAAAAGTGCATTGTGGGGGCTGGAGAAATGGCTCAATGGTTAAAAGCATTGGCTGCTCTTCCAGAGGACTTAGAATCTGTTCCCAGCACCTACATGGTGGCTCACAATCATTTTCCCCTCCAGTTCCAAGAGATCCAATATCTTCTTCTGGCCTCTGCAGGCACCTGTCATATATGTGGTGTGCAGACTTATATTTAAGCCAAACACCTGTAGACAAAAATAAACATATTTTTAAAAAATGAAAAAAAAAACAGCAATGGAAACTTTGTAGAAGGGCGGCTCTGAGATCCTCCCTAACCTCCACATTGAACTCTGGCAAACACTGGCCTTCCCTAACCAAATACAATTAAATCATGATGTCAAGATTTAGTGCAAGCATTATTTTCATTGCAGATGAGCAGCACAGTGTCCACATAAGGTCCAGTCTAGTCTCCATTCCCAAGATACAGTGGATTTGGTGAAAATGACATCAAGTTACATAGGGTCTATTCTTTTTGTTTGCTTTGGGGGAGGGGACAGTAGTAGTCCAGGCTGCTCTCAAACTTACTATGTAGCTGAAACTGGCCTTGAACTCTTGATCCTTCTGCATCCATCTCCTAAGTGTTGAGATTGCTAGTATATGTCACTATGTCTGGGTATAAAACCTCTTAAGTGATTAGGATTTGATTTGGCAATTCTGCTTTTGGATATAGAGCCAGAAAAATTAAAAACATTTCAAAATCAGTAGCAGCATTTTTTACAGTAGCCACAAGTGGAAACAGCTTGAATAAATAAACAAAATGAAGTATATATGTAAAGTAGAAAATTATTCAGCTTTAAATAGGAAAGGAGGCTGGGCAATAGGTAGTGTACACCTTTAATCCCAGCACTTGGGAGGCAGAGACAGGCGGCTCTCTGTGAGTTCGAGGCCAGCCTGGTCTTTAGAATGAGTTCTAGGACAGCCAAGACTGTTACACAGAGAAACGCTGTCTCGAAAAACCAAAAAAAGAAAGAAAGAAAGGAAAGGAATGTTGATAGATGAAGTTTGAAACTATTCTAAGTAAAAGAAAGCAGTCACAAAAATACCATAACTTATATGATTCTTCTTATATAAAATGTCTGAAATAGAGAAATCCATAGAGACAGAAAGTAGATCAATGTTTCACAAGGAGTAGGGGAGGAAAGAAAGGGTAGTGACTGCTTAATGGGTAAAAGGTTTTATTTGTGAGTCTTAAAATGATTTGGAGTTATGGTTATAATTGTGAATATACTAAATAATCACTGAACTGGACATTTAAAGGGGGAATTATATGGTATGTCAGTTCTACCTCAATGACAATTCCCAAATTATTAGCAAGTAGGAAGTATCCCCATTTTTGAGGTGAAATGTTTCAGGGATCCCTAAGACTAAGCTCAGGTTTGATGATTTGCTCAGAAGATTCAGCATACAGGTATACTCACCTCTTTTATTTATTATGATGAAAGGATATACAAAAATCCACAAAGGAGAACACAACTAGGAACAAAGTCTAGAAAAGACAAAGCACAAGCTTCTATAGTCTCTCCAATATAGTCACCCAGGATGAGTTTCCTGGAGTTAAGACAAGAATGTACTGCCAACCATGGAAGCTTGTTGATGCTGAGTTACAGGATTCTGATCATGTGAACTCCTTAACCAGTATGTATACTCTTGAAGTGAAAGTAGATATTCAGATTATTTTTTTACATATAGTTAAGACACAATAAATCATTCACTCACCAGCTAATGGTGGGAACTTTGACACAAAGCCTTAAATTCCCAGGTATTGTTCAGATACCCACCTTAGGAACGGGCCTTTCCAAGAACAGCAGTAAAATCTGAACACTGTCTTCTGAACAGCCGACAACCTTTACCCTTTGCCATGGTGTCTTTAACCAGTGGGAACCTCAGCAGGATGAGGCAGGCAGGCCTGTGGCATTGATCTTACTTACAACCTTTAGGTAACCTGGGCTTAGAAGTAGAATCAAATCCCATTAACCTTAAACGTATATCTTAGCCAGATTGTTTCCTTGTTCCTTCTAAATCTTTTTCACCTAGCACCAGCACAGTTCTGGCCACTAAGTTGAAGCTTACCTGACCACCTTTCAGGTCTCAGGCAGTGTTATGACATTAAGAGCACATACAAGAAGTGCCATTCTTGAGGGCTCATAGATTCCTATGGAAAACAAGAAGCTAAGAACTTCAGGGCACTTGCAGCAGGAGATTCATTATCAAGATACACCCCACAATGTGACCTCCCACTGTAGTGCCTCTCACCACGCCCCAGAGTGCTTAGTACAGTGGGAGTAATTCATTTCAGTCTGTGATTCAAGAGGGACTGCCTGAGGCTATCAGTCCCAAAGCCCCCTCTGCTGGTGGTACTGGTTCATCTGCCTGATGAATGTGAATAGCATATTAATGTGCTGTGTTGGAACTATACCAAAATTGCCCCATCACAGCTTCCTCAGTCATGTGCAGTCGAGACCCAGAAATTCATGCTCATAGCAGCTTACACAGGCATTGTGGGAAGTTTCTTCTGGAAGAGAGACCTTCCAAGACCAATTCTGGAAAACAAAGATCACAGATACCTTTGTGACAGTGTCCTCCTCCATGCCACTACAAGCTGAGTTTCATTTGTATTCTATTCACAGTCTGTAGCACAATTAATAAAAACCCAGAGACAGATTTTGGGGTTTTAGGATTCCTGGATGCAGGATCACTATTTTCGGACTGAGGTAGAGGTAAGAGTTGGTGGCTGGCTGCTTTGCTTTTCTGGTTTGAACCCCACTCTCTGTCTCTGAGTTTGTATTAATTGTGCTATACAGTCAAAACTTGATTTCTCAGTTATTCACTACACTTGTACAAGCCTCTTTTTAAAAGGATAGAATATTTTTATGGGTGGGAAAGGAAGTTCAAGAAGCAAATAGAGAAATTTTTAAATCGGCTTAATCAGAAAGATACACTATGTTTAGGGATCATTCAAAGTGACTTCTGTTTGTTTGTTTGTTTTTTAGCTTAGTCATTTATCTAGTAACCAGTGTAAAAAAAATCATTCTCTTTCTTAGGACAGCTACATAGGAGAAACAAACATACATAGTTTATCTTAGGTGTGTATACTAGGAAAAGGTAAAGTAAGTAGAGTCAGGCCCTAAGTCCATTGTTATAAATCATAGCTCCTTTAAAAAAAATCAAACAGAGCTTGGCAGTGGTGGCACATGCCTTTAATCCCAACACTCGGGAGGCAGAGGCAGGAGGATCTCTGTGACTTTAAGGCCAGCCTGGTCTACAGAGCAAGTTCCAGGATAGTCTCCAAAACTATACATAGAAACCCTATCTCAGAAAAAAAAATCATGCATCTTGACCACCTTTCCCAGACTATAGCTTTTCCAAGAACGTACCCACACTCTGCATCAGAATTTCAGCTCTGAAGAGCAGCTTGGATTTTTTGGATGTTGCTATCAGAGACCTGTTCCATGGACATTTATATGTAACCAAGGTGGCCCAACAGTATTCAGGATGTTTCACAGTTTAGAGACCAAAGGAGTCTCTATTTGAATTTTAAAACTCTATATCTCTTCTGGAAGTTGATTCTTTTCAGTATCTATTTTTATACAAAAATCATAGTTAAAAAACATTAGTTTGAAACTTGTTCTGGTTTCAGTACTCAGTTCCAATCCACCTACTGATGACAAAACCAAGAAAAGGTTGGTTTTTCCCATTTCCATTGAAGGAGAAAACTAAAATCATTCCCCAGCCGTGATTCTTAATCTTAGTTTAGGTAGCATGGCCAAAAGTAGCCAAAGAATCCCGAGGAAACACTCTTGGAGTTTCAGTAGTTATCTCAAATTCTGTAGGCATCTTTCACCTCACAACATCTTGACTGTTTCACACCATGGCCAACAACTCCATAGCTACACAAGCACCACAGGTCTATTCCCCCACCATTATTTTTACTTTGTTTTTGTAAATTGGAGTTATTGTAGAAGTTCCCACCTCTGATGTCAATTGCTTCTGGGGCCCCCAAGAACAACAAGGTTTTATGATTTATTGGAACTCTGAGGACTCATAACTTATGGCTATGATTTATTACAGTAGCAAGATACACAACCAAGGTAGCAAAGGGAAGAGTGTATGATAAGTACAGAGGAAAACAAATGTAAGTTTCCAAGGCTCTCCTAAGACAGTCATACAAGATATGTATGTTTCATATAACAATGCACATAAAGTATTGCCAACTGAGGAAGCACTCTAAAGATTCAATACCTTGGGATTTTACTAGGAACTAATCATGTAGGCACCTTTACTAAGCAAATACCCAAATTTCACACACTTATAATGTATTATTTGTACAGTTTCTTAGCACTCACTAGTGAATGACACAAACCTTCCTAAAATCTAAGCTCCTAGATACTGGCCAAAGTGCAGTCTTGTAAGCAGACTTGCAAAGACAATAGTCAGGGCTTCTGTGTTCTTCCTGTGTAAGGAAATTGAGTTTAGAGACATTAAGTAGCCTTCCCAAGGTAATCCAGCTATTCGATGGCAGTGCAAAGTCTGCTTAGCTCCAATGTGCACTTTTAACTCCTCAAATGAATTTGACTCTTGAATCTTGGGAATCTTATTTAAGATGAGTTCTATTCTGTAAACAGTAGAAAAAGCATATTTCTATCTGTGTTTCCTGTATTTTCTGGCTATTATGCTGTAACTCTCTAGTATTCCATGCATGTCCTCTTGTAGCTCTTGGCAGCCCTCTCAGATCTTCATACAAGTCCTCTCCAACCCGAACCACTGAGAGGAAGAAGGGTACACCTTCATCTGGCGTGGGAGATGCTGGGAAGGGAGCCATGGCAGGGGCAGAGCCATCTCAGGTAGGTTTAAATGACCTCTCTCACTCTTTTCTGTACTGTAATTTGTCTGACAGTGTGATTGTTTCTATTATTGACCTGGGCTCTATGTTTCTGTCAGTCTTCAGGGACAGTTCAAGGGATACATTTGGTTTATGTGTTTTATCAAACTTTGGAAATTTTTCCTCTCTTCTTTAAGGCTCTGGTTCTAGGAGTCTTGCTTCTGTATATGACTCAAACTGAGGGTCTAGGTCAACCTTCACTCACAATAGCCTCTGGATATTTTTATATCATATGGATATTGTCAGTAACAGTATTGACTGTTAAGCAGGTACCCATTCCCTTCTAATAAGAAAGGTAAAGGGAAAACTAGAGAGAAATGTGTGTTTTGCACTCTACACTATACCATGTATGCCTCAGAGTTTACAAACTGGCATCTTGGATATTAAAATCACCTTCTTCTGATAAAGGTTTTGTAATAAGTGTATATTTTATTTTTATTTGAACTTAATGTTTTAAATTATTTTTTGAGATTGTAATTACATCATTTCTACCTTTCCTCCCTCCAAGCCTTCCCATATACTTCTTGCTCTCTTTCAAATTTATGGCCTTTTTTATTAGTTGTTATACACATATATGTGTGTATGTATATTTATGTGTATGAATGCATATATACATATATATTCATATTAATTCCTATATATAAGCAAGTATGAGAAGCTCTCTTTTGAGTTGTTAATCAGGGTTGTTCAAGAGACTCCCAAAACATTATAGACTATTGTTGTTGCCCATGGTTGCCCTCCAAGAGATGGGAAGTAAGTCCCTATTGCTGCAAATACCATGTACTTCAGAATCAGGGCCCAGAGGCCTCTGAGCTAAAAGTGCATGCTTTTGTACCCTTTCCAGTTCTTTTATGTTTAGAGCCATAATATGGTTATGCTGTTATTTCTTGGTAACATAACAAAGTGTAGGGCAAAGGATCTCTATGTTGAGCAAAATTGAGCAAAAAAAAAAAAATGTTCCAACTTGATGACCTAAATGCAATGATCTCATGGTATCACAAATCTCTATAATGATTCATGTCACATGAGCATTAGACCTTTATATTGATCTCACTGAAAGAAAACTGTATCATTTCCATCTGAGGTAGTTTTTCAACTTGTAGAAGCAGCACCAGTCATGGGCTGTGGCTATCATATTCTTTGTCCCTTATAGATGGAGAAAGTGAAGAAGGGACGAGTGACAACTTCTGTTTCCACTGGGGGTCTTGGGTCCCCACTGAGAAGATGTGAGCCTCCTGAAGACATTCCTAAGAGGTCATCTTCTCCTGTGAAATCTAAGTAAGCACATCTTCCCTTGCCAGAATTCTGATGGTTGACAGTCAGTTTAGTTTAGTTTAGTCTGGTTCCATCCAACATTGTTGCTTCTGCTCTGACAAAAGCATGTCCAACAGGAATGGGTGAGCAGGACAAATGCCTGCCTTTGGAGTATATGTCTACACACTTAATGTATCTTCTGGATAAATGATGAACCATTTATAAGTTTATTGCTTGATAACATATATAGGACCCATATTTGCCAAGGTGATATATTCAGCATCTTCTCTTTAGGACCTTCAATTCCTACCACATAAACCGAGTTAAAAAAAATGGACCTTCAATTCCATTTTTCTCTTCTTTATTTCACCTGGCATTTTCCTTTCTCTTTTAATTGTACCATTTCTAACTCTAGATTGAAGTGACTGCATTGTGCATAGGCACTTGCTTACCATCTCCTCTCCTCCTCATCTAACTGTCTCACTGTCTGTCTCTAACATATTACTGATGGTTAGCAATTTTGTTCTGAAGACAAGTTTACTCAGATGTTTTTCTGTGCAGGGTTCTATAAGATGATCTACATGCAAGTATATAATGTACTTTGAGCATATGTCCCTCAGTGTAACATCTGAATGGAGACTTGTATGAAGTGAGGGGTCAGGCCTCAGTTAGAGACTTGTTAATCTGAAGCTCATTTGCATTGTATCAACATTTTATGTTCAGTTAGTGTTCTTCTGTCTTTGAGGATGGCACTGTCTGTATTTCTTGTTGGATAACAGGTCCTCAGTGTAAGTCTGTCTTGGTCCGTTAGGACTGCTTGGAACTAGGATGCTTCACATTTTAGTTACTTAGATTTGGGGAAGCTTGCTTAAATTTCATTGGTTAAGCATCCCTGATCTGACTGTTTGAAATCTGAAACATTTTTTTTTCAAGACAGGGTTTCTCTGTGTAGCATTTTAGAGCCTGCCCTGGAACTTGTTCTGTAGACCAGGCTGGCCTCAAAGTCATAAAGATCCACCTGCTTCTGCCTCCCAAGTGCTGGGATTAAAGGCATGTGCCACTACCACCCGACTCTGAAAATTTTGAGTAATGGTATGATGTTCAAAAAGCATTGGAACGTGGATCATTTCAGATTTCAGAACTTCCTATTAAGAATGATTAATGTAGCATGAATAATAAAAATCCAGAGACAGATATTGGGGTTCAAGCTGAAGATCAGAAAAGCAAGACAGGGTTTCACCTTGTCCCCTGGCTGTCCTGGAACATGCTCTGTAGACTAGGCTGGCCTCGAACTCAGAGATCACTTGCCTCTGCCTCCTGAGTGCTTTGATTAAAGGCATGTGCCACTACTACCTGGCAACAATTTTTAAAGATTATTTTATAGAAAATACCCACATATATGTTTGTGCACCAGAGTGTGCCTGGTATCCATGGAGGCCAGATTGCCATGGAACTGGATAAAGAAGGTTATGAACCACCATGTAGATCCTGGGATTTGAATCCAGGTCCTCAGGAAGATCAGCCAGTACTCTTAACCACTGAGCCATCTCTCCAGTCCTTTAAAAGCATACTAAAAATGATGTGACTTTGAGAGGGAGACTTAGTTAATCCTTTTGAATTCTGATCCCAAAGCTCAGGCTACTTATGTGATGAATGTGAACTCTTAAGCTCTGACATTACTGTGTCCTTCTTGATCTCAGGTAAATTAAGCCACAGTTAGATGGTTATGTATATTACTAGCATTACTCTTTTAAGTGGTTGTTTCTTTTCATTGTTTGTATTGACAGATATTTCTATGCGTTCTAGAAGACTTAGCTTAAACTATACTCCGAAACTAGTATATGGAACAAAGCTAAAAATATAGAGAGAAGAAATCAAATGTGGCCAAAAATGTTTCCCTAGCCTGTTTCTGCTTCCGAATCTTAATATATTACTTATGCTTCCAATTGTTCTGTGTTAAATATTGTAAGCTGGTTTTTGGCATTATGATAGTCATGTGGACCGGTTTTATTTCTTTTTGCCTAACAGATGCTTTTTTTTTTTTTTTTTTTTTTTTTTTTTTTTTTTTTTTTTTTTTTTTTAGTTTTTTGAGACAAGGTTTCTCTGTAGCTTTGGTTCCTGTCCTGGAACTAGCTCTTGTAGACCAGGCTGGCCTCGAACTCACAGAGACAGCTGCCAGTCCCTGAGCGGTGGATGGTCCCAGGCAGGGAGACCCATGGCGGGCGGGCAAGAGACAGAGACATGGATAGGCACGCCATGCAGAGTAAGGTTGTATATTTATTTGGGGGGGGTTATGGAGGGGGAAGGGTGAAGGTAAGAAGAGCCGAGAGAGAGAGAGAGAGAGAGAGAGAGAGAGAGAGGAGAGAGAGAGAAGCAGGGGAAGGGAAGGGTGGAGAGAGAAGCAGAAGCTGCCTCTCTGAGAGGAAGACAGAAAAGAGAGAGAGCTCAGGCTGGAAGCTGAAGATCAGCCTGCCTCAGCGGATGGGGGAGGAAGTGGGAGTAGCTTGTCTCTTAAAGAGACAGAACAATCATTACATTCCCATCTCTTTTTTATAATAAAAAAGTGGGCGGTTAGGCACCACAGGTCAAAGGAATTGGGGCGGCAGATTCTCAAGACTGCTTCCTGCTTATTTGTGGGTGTTGCCTTTGGGGGGAACCTGAGAAGGCTGGGTGCTGGTCACATCCTGGCATAGCTGGTCTCTTTGCTCCTGTCCGGTGTTTGTGGCATGGAAATGTCTGGTGTCTCTTACACCTGGTTAAGGCATTGGCAGAACAGAGGACAAAGTTAAGTTTAAGAAAAAAAAATTTAGGACCAGGGAATTGAGGGGGATGTATCTGACCTGTTTAAGGTGGATCCTTCAATTCGGCTCCCTGGACCTCACAAGAATTTTTTGGGATTGTGAAAACAGAAGTTTTAGACATATACATTGTATAAACAGTAGCATATTTATGTCAGGACAGATACTTTTGCACGATGAAAAGTATTTTTAAGACTATGGAAGGCATCATGAGAGAGAAATTGGATCTGAAACTTGTTTGGTAAAGTTGTTCTTTTAAACTTTTAGCTATCAAACTATATCAGAGATCTTTGAGAAGGATAAAATTTTACTTGAGTTACTGATTAAAAAATGACAGAGAACTTACTTGGTTGGCATCTAGAGCTACTCTTCTTTAGGATTCTCCATGGTCACTGAAGGTCGCATTTGCCTTTTGCTGTTTAGCGCAGGGCCTGCCAGGCTCCAGAAGATCCTGTGGGCTAAGAAATCTGTAGGAAGACAGGCCTACCTTGACCTGAGCAGCTAGGCTGTCGATTCCTGCCATTCTGTCCACATCAGGAGATCTTTAGTTTAGGTGACAGGCAGCTTTGCCCAACGTTTAGCACTTGGCAGTTACAGCGAATTGTGGATGGACGTTGTTCTGTGTCCATCTGTCTTTTGTCTTCTTTGGAGGAAGTAGAGTTTCACTGCCAGAAGCCAACCTGTCTCTTTTTGTTATGAAAAGTTTTTTTAATAATTAAATATTTAAATGCCATATTCTCTAGATCTCTGAGCAGTTGAGGGCTGTTTATTAGTTATAACTATAGTTTAGAATCTGCCTGGAAAGCTGGGTCTGAGCTTGACCATATTGGCTCAACTTAACAGGTAAGATTTACACTCGTAAAATGACAGAAAGAAGAAAATACTATTTGCAATAGAAGGTTAATGGCAAAACTGACAATAGTAGAGAACAGCTTAATATATTTTTGTAAGAGACTTAAAAAAGTACATACCGATTTAAAACATGAGACTTGTTTTTGTAGTCTGAAATAAGATGCAATGAACAATTATAACATTAAGCATAGGTGCATTTAAGTTACATGTGTGATCACACACACACAGAGAGTGAACAGGAATTGGGCAAAGTGGATGCTCTTGGTGGGCCCTACCAAAGGCATGCCACTGCGCAAAACACATGCAACAGAGTCAACAAGAGGAATTTAGTGAAAGAAAAAAAAAAGCACAAGTAAACCGGGGGACAAGGCAGGGTATACTTCAGTAGAGATGGGAGAACTTGGTCATCTGACCTAGCTCTCAGCCAAGATGGCAGTAAGGTCACACATGCAGAGTTAACACTGGGGAACCAGGCAGGGAACACTTCAGTAAAGATGGCAGAACTTGGTCACCTGACCTGGCTCTCAGCCAAGATGGCAGCAAAGTCACCTGACCCCAGTCAAAATGGAAGCAGTCACATGTTACATGGAAAAGCCACTCAGTTAAGATGGCGCTGAGGTCACTTGACCTCAGTTAAGATGGTGGTGAGGTCACATGACCTCAGTCAAAATGGCAGCAGTCACATGCTGCATGAAAAAAAGCCAGTTTTTGAGCTGTAGGGGTTTTAAGCTCAATAAGAGATGGAAAAGCCTGAGGGACCCTGGGTCCCCAGTCGAATGCATCACACAGATTGTGCAGTACTAGCGCGGGCGGACTGACCCCGGGTCAGTCCAAACACGAATTTAGCTAAGGGAGGCAACCATAGTAGAATGGGGGAAACTCACCAATTGAAGCCGGTGTTGTTCGGAGAATCACGCTCAGGCATATGGAACACGTGGTTGTTTTGGAGAAAATCCCGGTTCCTGATTCCGACCCCAGGGAAAAGAGGGGCCTGGGGCGGGAGAGCCTCCCAAGTCTCACGGCACCAAATGTAATGGAAAAATTAAAAATTAAAAAAGTACCTAATCCTGTAGGTAGCAGGATTCAGCGGCAGTAGGCAGCAGAAATGCTGTAGGTCCCCAAGTGGTGGTAGCAGGCCATGTGGTGGCAAGCAGTGGGCCCTGACAGCAGCCAGTCCCAGGCAGAGACAGCTGCCAGTCCCTGAGCGGTAGCTGGTCCCAGGCAGGGAGACAGAGACATGGATAGGCATGCCATGCAGAGTAAAGTTGGATATTTATTCAGGGGGTTATGGAGGGAGAAGGGTGAAGGGGAGAAGAGCAAAGAGAGAGAGAGAGAGAGACAGAGACAGAGAGAGAGACAGAGAGAGAGAGAGAAGCAGGGGAAGGGGAAGGGTGGAGAGAGAAGCAGAAGCTGCCTCTCTGAGAGGAAGA